>CAIGRS010254003.1:0-14340 GCA_903798395.1 Fraxinus floribunda
TTCTTTTTATTATACTTACTCTCCTCAGAGTTTGGGCCGATGGTAGTTGGAGACATGTGCATTGTAATAAAAGCTCCAACAGAATAAAGAGAAAAATTCCCAAAATTGGAAAGAGTGATGCTTAGTGTGCATAATTTAGTGTACATAAGGGTGTTCATACACTCACATGAGGTGGGGTCCGCTTGAATAAAATATTTGAGTGAATCCCACCCATGTGTGTGTATAGGCACCATTATGTAATTCAAATTATGTACAAGTAGAGTTATCCAAATGGAAATGGAAAGCAAGAAACTTTTCTTCCACAGTTGAAAAGAGGACTAAAATGCAATGAAAAATATAAAGTTACATAAAATCTAAAAAATTTCATAACTTACAGGGAAAAGGAGAAAAAATTAAGGGCATTAGAAATTCGGTGCTGCTAGGAGTACAGGAGGTGTTTCACAGGCATGTCACAGGAATTTGAAATTGGCTGACGTGGCAAATAAAAAACAAGAAAAATAAAATAAAGCAAAATGGAAAGAGACAAAAGGCGTGAAATTGAATTGGGAGGAAACCGAATTTTTCAAAATCTTCAAATCTTCTAGCCTCAACTCTTGAAATCTTCACACATGAAATCGGCGAGAGACCATACCTAAAATCTTCCGGCCAATGCGAACTGGAAATCGACGAGTGACCATTCTTTGGAGTCGACATTTGTGAAAGCTTGTCATCCGACGACCATTTTCAAAGTCGACCCCGAACTCGAACACTGCTCCTCCACTGGCGAGTGCGTGAAACACCACTGAACAACAAACTTTCGACTTTTACCGGTGGGTAAGCAGATTAGTAGGTTTCTTCCCGGCTTCTACAAAAACACACAACCGTGTTAAATTGTTTTCACTTTTGAGTTTGAATCTCGGTTAACGGTGCAATTAGTGAGTTTGGTTTTGTTGGGTTTTGTCCAATTTTGTTCAATTTTCATCCAAATTCTTGGGTTTTAAGGTCCCAACATTTTGATATTTCTGGCGTAATAATCATTTTGATGTCTCGAATGAGTTGTCAAGAACAAGGAAACTATATAGAATTTATTGGGTACCTGAATGTTTTCCAATTTGAGTTCAGTTTTTTCAATTTTAAGTTACCATTTCTGTGTTCATTTTTTCCAGTTTTGTTCGTTTGAAATAAAATGCATCGATACCTACTTCTACAACTTATAGATCCTGTATGAAGGAAGATGGTATGGATGATGATGGTGAATAAGCTATAGATGAAGATGTTGAATAAAATCATGTGCAAGCTACTGGTTCTTGTTTAATTTGATCTAAGCCAATTCGTGATGGGAAATGGTAGTTGGGTTTTGCCGTTTTGTTGAATCCAAATTTGGTTGAACAGCGGAGTTAGTTTGTTTGTTTATTTTGATGTGATTTCCGTAATTAGTTTGCGGCTACTTCGATTGGGTAAAAAATGAAGAATCAACCGGTGAATCAAGCCCCGTTAATGAATGTTTGACAAACGAGGAAGCCGAAGACTTGCCCAAAATGTTTGACACTCTTGCTCGAATAACCAACAAACGAGACGTCAAGATTTCACTAAACTTGACATTTCGCAAGGGAAAAGGACGTGCGGAGTAGAATGAAAGATGAAATTGTTGTTGGATGTCATGTTTAGTAGTTAGTGATTGAATAGGTATTTGTATTTTGTTAGTTCAATGTACTTGTATTGTGTTATAGTTGTTGAATATGTATTTGTATTGTGTTTCTTTTCCAATTGTGAATGGTTATCATATCATAAACTTTTCTTCACTGTTTTCCACTCCATTTTTTCTACTAACATTAGCTCATTACAAAAATAATTGAACAACACATTGTAAATCTTTAATCCTACCCGCTTGACAAAATAAATTACTACATTACACTTAACCCACAGTGAGCTCATATGCCAAATCAACCTTCCCATTGTCCCATAACCCTAAAACAAGTGCCCTGCAAGCATCATTATTTTCCACATTTCAACAGCCTCATCAAGCATTTTAACTCTACACAATCAGGAGCTGAATCTGGAGTATGTTAAGGAACTCAAAACATAACACTTTCGAAGCCATTAAATTATATTCTCATGTAATAACTTCTATAGCCACAATGTAATACATAAGATAGCACTTCCAAGAAACCACGTTACAAAAATCCCATAGTTTGCATCGTTTGTGACATTCTCATTCCCCGATTCGACCAATAAATCAGTATGCTCCTCTTCCATAGTTTCCATTCCTGCAATGTAATAATCGATAAGATTACGGGTGACTAAGAACACTTTGAAAGAAAAGCAGGTAGAATAAATTGAATTGGGCAGCAATACTTCCTAATATAAGACCCAATTCTAGAAAGACTGAAAGAGTCATGTACTAGTGGCCGGGAAAATAAGAAGTATTTCAAAGAAAGCGTGTTAAGAGGAATTACCACCGGATGATAACCATTTCTAGGCAAATAAACACTTATAAAAGCTCCATTGAAGGTTATAAAAGCTTCAATAAACAGTACCTTTATGCGAGACAGAATCCTGCCTCTGGAGTTGAAAGAAGCTTGAAATCCTCTTCTAATTTCTGGTTCGGTTCCGGTCTTGAAAATGGGGAGCTTTCAATCCGAAAATGGGGATCTCATCCTCTTCTAATTTCTGGTCCGGTCCGAAAACGAGGTGAATGGTGGAAATATTTGTGGGCTTCCGGTCAGAAAATGGGGAGTTCAACGGAGGTGAATGGTGGTTCGCCGGGATGAAGAACGGAACTGAAAATGAGGCGTGAAATTGTGGGAAAGAAGTCATGAAATTGTGGGAAAGAATAATATGTTTCCCTCGCTTTTCCTCTGTCTTCGTTTGCTTTTTTCTTTTTTTAATTGCCACGTCATCTAATTTCAAAACCCTGTAACGTGCCTGGGAAAGTATCCTGTACTCCCAGCATAATTCTTAGAAATTTCGGTCATGTTTTTCACATGACGTCACCAGACCTGAAAGTGATGTCATTACATCTCTGCTACTGTAATTGCTGTTGAAGAAGGAGCTCCTTCTGCCGTCGGAGCTCCAGGACTTTACGGTGTGAGTTGGAGTGTTGAGTGAGGACAAATGTCGGGCTTGCAGCTGGCCGATATTCTGGCACGAGACGGCCCGACTTGTACCGAACACCACAGGCATTGCACAATGTCTTCGGGCCCATCGGGCCGGTCCTCCACTGGGGTGTCTTTTCCGTTGAGCAGTGCGTGCATCTACGCGCCTTTTCAGTATTCTCGTTACCGCTAGTAATCGAACTCTCTCTCTGGTTTACATTGTCATTTGGTGGTGATGTAGAGCTCCATGTGTTGGTGCCGGCAGCAGCGCCGTTTGTTCTCCGAGAGCTACCGTGAAATGCTGCTGCGGCGCTGGTAATGGAATTCGCCGGACAATCGGTGATTGAATCGTCCATATAGTTCGAAAGCCATTCTAGCTCAGCCACGTCATCACTCTAGACAACACAAATAAACAAAAAATCAGCTCTATATAGATTGAAAACTGAGAATCAATATACATTTGCAGG
Organism: Fraxinus floribunda; assembly: GCA_903798395.1. NCBI lineage: Eukaryota > Viridiplantae > Streptophyta > Magnoliopsida > Lamiales > Oleaceae > Fraxinus > Fraxinus floribunda. The sequence continues at coordinate 3,542 of CAIGRS010254003.1, forward strand.
CTTGCAGCTAATGCTAGTAATTCCATATTTAGTGAAATCTTGTCTGTTTATTACAGGAACACAGAAGACATCGGGGAAATTGTAGTAGTTAGCAGTAGGTGCATCAACGCAACCGGTGGCGGACGTGGCAGCGACTGCGGTGGAGGAGGCGTGGCAGTGGAGGTCTGAATGAGTGGTGGTGGAAGCGAAAATCTCATCATTAGACAAGTCTAAAAGATCATCCATTCCAGGTACTCCATATACATCCATTTCTTATCACACTGACAACTGTTACAGAGAGGTGAGTTGACTCAGATTCTGAATTCTCCAGACAGTGAGTTCTAGAGAGGGATGAAGGGGTTGAAATAGGGTCAAGTACAATGGAAGGACAAAGAAAAAGGGGGGCATGGGAACGTGGGGGAGTGAGCGAGACCATGCAATGTGTCGAGGTTTATCTATTCTCGTCCGGTATTTGTTGTCACTTATTTTCTCCTCTTTGTCAGTGATTTATTGTTACATTTAACAAAGGTAATGAAATCAAGTGATTAGTCAATAAATTCAACCGTTTGACATTTACCCCCATTGGCCCTTGTCGGTGATCACATACTGTAATACACTTAAATAAATTAGAGGCGGTTCACGTGACATCAAATAATTAAATGCTAATTGTACTAGGCTAATATAAGTGACCTGCATGTGTATCTATATCAGGTTGTGTATCTCTATTAGGGTAATACATGAAAATTTCGAGACAATTTGTAAGATTTTTATTAAATCTGATCCTCATTTTCTAAAACTCATTTCCTCGAATTAATTTTATCAACTTGGATGGAAGTTTATTGAAAAATTGATTTTTTTTGCAAAACTCTACAAAAGAAGGTGGTATGGTGACAGCTGGATCCAGCTATATTTTATCTTGCAGTGGAAAATTAATGGAGATTAGGACTGCTTCCATTAGAAGTAGATTAGGCTAGTGTTTGATTTTCTTTTTCTTTTTTTTTTTCCATAAATTTTACTTCTGCTACAGTTTAACTTGTAAAGACACGCAATCCCTTCAATCAATGTCAGAATTTCAATCAAGCCTCATAATGCGGTTGGAAAAGTTGGGTGACTACTTTGTCTTTTGCAAATACAAATAGGACAGATTCATTCCTTTGTGATAAACATGATAAATGAAGGGCAAAATTGAAAATTTGTCTTTACGTATTGAAAGTCGACAAAAATTTCATGAGAAATCACACCACCACCATACCTCAACTGTCATGTATGACCCGCCTTTGTTGCCACAATTCAACACAAAAAATGATCAAATTATCATATATCACTGTAGGAAAAGGAGAATTGAACAAAAAAGGCGCGCCAAACACACGCTAAATTGCCATTAGAGGTGCTTTAGGGAGATGATTATTGTAAAAAGGTACGGCTCGTACAGTTAAGTCTTTTGAGAAGAATGAATACGTGGGGTGTCAAGATAGCCCATTGAAAACGGATAATGCCAGGTTGGATTTATTTCTACGTCCTTGTGAGGTGCCTTACTCTGATGTCCGATGCAAACTATTTTGGACTACTCATTTATTATTGTTCATATTACCAAGGAAAATGAAGCTTGAATTGCTTCATAACCAGGAAGCAAAGTTACTGTCAGCATCTGTTTGCCCTCAATTATTTCACATTATAATGAGAGGAATAATAATTTTTGAAAAATGTATAATTAAAGAAGAAAGATTTTTTGGATTTACGTGTAATATTATTTTATTAGAAAATGTGTGATTGATAAGAAGTGAGAGAAAAATGAATTATAATTTAATTGAGGCCAAACGGGGCTTAGTTAAGTATAATCTCTCGGTATCATTTTACAATTGTCTTTGTGTCTCTTGTTGCGGAGCCTCTGTGCTATTGGTTTTGTCAGCTCAGTCCAAAAGATATTACTTTGGGCTTGCAACCCAAAAAGATAGAATGCTCGTTCAAAGAATACTTTGCTGGAGTGTGTGACGATGATTTTACTCCATTAAATTTTAATTTATTTTTCTCTCATTTTATCAATTACACATTTTATCCATAAAATAATATTACACATAAACCCCAAAAATTTTCCTTACTTTTTAATTACACATTCTCCAAAAAACACTATTCTAATTTTTTATTTTTATTTTTATTTTTTTTTCAAATGATGAAACTCAAACAAGGGCTAAATGAATAAGAGAAAATTGAAAAGTAGTCGAAGGAAGGGAAGCTTTTTTTGGGTAAAGAAATTTATTGACACACGAAAAACTCACCGTATAAAATCACTTTAACCCTTATTTTGAAACATGAAATATTATTAAAGCGTCAACTTTCTTATTATTGTACAAATACCTATTCGAAAGTCAAAGGTACACTCAAGAATTCTTAATTTCCCATTTCGCTCACCACTACTACGAGAATCACTTTTGCTTTCTTTCTCTCTTATTACTAAGATGTTTCAATTCGTCAAGTTATCTCTTGCATATTCATAGATTCAACAGTTTCTTGATCTTTCATAGGTATTGATTGAAGAACTCGAACATCAACCTCTACCAATCTTCATGTTGTTCATTTTCGACATCAATACCTATTTCTTTCCTTTTATTCTGTTTCTAGTTTTCTATTACATTTTCCTATCGGGGGTAGGAGGGGGGTGGGGAGTGTGTGAGCTTCGGTCATAATTTGCTTCCATATCACAACCCTCGAATATGGATGGAGTCATAAAATATTTGGGAAAAAACTTGGAAGAGACATTATTGAAGCATGCGAGAGGGGGTGTAAAATTGTGGTCCCGACTTCCTCGCAAGTTATCCATTGTACCACAACTTGCAACGTTAGTTCACTTACATTTCTTGTTACTTTTGTACATGGTTTTCATATAATCGTTAGCCTTATACTGCTATGGAATAGCATCTTGAAGTCTGGCTCAAATTGCTCGTCGCCATGGTTGATTATGGAAGACTTCAATAATGTGCTAAAATTTGATGAAAAGAGTAATGGTGCGGATGTTACCCCATATGAAGTGTAAGACTTTAGGAGTTGTTGCCTTAGTTTTGGACTTATGGATATGAGATCCGTTGGTTGTTTCTACACGGACTAATAACTCGGTTTGGAGCAAGCTTGATAGGGCATTGGTGAATGATATTCGATCGCAAATGGGGTTTAATATCTTGGCTCATTTTCTTCCATCGGAGTGCTTATCCAATCGCTCACCATGCATTAATGTCTCTCCTTTTGGCCAAGAGGAAAGCAAGAGGAAACCGTTTAGATTTTTCAATATGTGGACTAATCATGGTAGCTTCCAAGAAGTTGTGCAAAATTGTTGACAATAAGAGATTAGGAGTACGAAACAATTCAAGCTTTGCAAAAAGTTACAAAGTCTTTAAGGGAAGCTCATATGTTTCCATGAGAGCTAAAATGGCTACTATGGAGTTGAAAGAAGCACAATTGACATTGCGTGATAATCCTCTTAATAGTGAACTTTGAAGTAAGGTGGCACACTTGAGAAAAGTAGCTATGGATTTGTGTGAAGCGGAGAGGAGTTTCTACTATTGACAAGCTAAGTGCGAGTACCTAAAGTTGAGTGACAAATGCACTAATTTATTTTACTTGGTGGTCAAGAGGAATATTAAAAGGAACTTCATTGCTACCATGTTTAAAGGGAACGGATCATATACTACCTCTTTGGAATAAGTGGCTGATGAATTCTTTCATTTCTAGAGTAAGTTACTGGGAAAAAATTGTGTGGGGCATCCTATTGATATTGACATCTTGAAGAGTGCCCTGTGTTATCGGAAGAGAATGCTTTGGCCCTAGTTCGAGATGTTTCCGAGCAAGAGATCAAGGAGGTATTATTTAGTATCGTGGATGATAAGTCACAGATGCCGATGGATATACTTCTTGTTTCTTTAAGAAGTCATAGGATATTGTTGGTCATGACTTCATGGGGGCAGTGAGAGAATTTTTTGCTTCTAGTTCTTTTCTTAAACAAACTGATCACTCGATTATTGCATTGGTTCCTAATAGCAATCATTCTACCTCGGTGGGATACTTTTTGCGATGTCAAAAAAGCTCGGCCTCGTGGCTCAGTGGGGTCGAGCCCTGTCTGCTTGAGCTGGCCCGTGAGTTGTTTTTATTATTTTTTTAAGTTTATATGTATTTTTTTATATATTAATATTTAGTTACTATTTATAGTACATATAAATCGCACAAATTTTAAATACATTATAAAGAATTATAAATTTATAACAATTTTTTTTTTTAAAAAAACACGAGCCGACTCGGGCCCAAAAAAGTTCGGACTTGTTTTGCTCGAGCCGAGCCCGAGCTTTAAGTTTCGACTTGTGGCTCGACTCGTTGACATGGCTAGATACTTTAGGCCAATTGCATCTTAACATTGATTGCACTTGTGTTTTTTGTGGTTCACAAGAAGAAATATGCCAATTCTTATTTTTCAAATGCCCTTGCTCCTCTAATGTTTGGAAGAATATCAAGGTTTGGTTGGGCATTACAAGATCAATGACTACTATTGCTAGTGCATTGAAGTGGATGAAGAAAGAGGCTAGAGGAACATCTTGGCAAAGTATTTCAAAAAGATTGCATTGACAATGGCTTAATAGCACAAACGTCCATACGTTTGACACTTCTTGTGGAAAATGTCCCTAGGTTTCAAATTTTTCGCATTTCCGTCCTTATTTCAACGTTTCTTTGCGAAAAACAGGTTTCATGGCATAAAACGTCCATACGTTTGATACTTCTTGTGAAAAACGTCCCTAAGTTTCATTTTTTTTTTTTGCATTTTCATTCTTATTTCAAAGTTTCATTGCGGAAAATATCATTTTCACAATTTTTAATGAAAAATGATCAATATACCCTTCTATTTAAATAAAACAAAAAAACAGAAGAAAAATAAAGAACAAATTAAAATCTTACTCCTGAACTTTTTTAAAAGGTACAAATGAGTCCAAATAAATTATTAAAATATAAAAAATAACCATTTTTCGCACAGTGCCTTAATTGCAGCCACTAATTCATCACGTTCGGGGTAAAATTGGACTCGACCCATGGTTTGGTTAGGAGCGCCAGGTTGAGAGGGGACTAACTCAAGTGGTTCGCCACCTTGATTTGGTCGGACGGCACCTGAATTGGCGGAAACAAGGTAGTGCTGTCGCGATTTCACGCCCCGCGAGCATTTCAGATTCAAATTCTGGTCGATTGAAGCCAAATTGGGGGAGACCAAGGGTGGGCTAGGTGCGCTAGGTGAAGGCGAACCTAGCCCATGTGGTCTGCGACCTCCGTTTGTCCAGATGGCGCTGGAAACTGAATTCTCCTCAGGCGATGTTGCGTACGTCGCGACAAGGAGAAGTTCTGGGTTAAATTCAGCATCTAAACTTGGTGTTTGGTTACAATTGATTGCATGAGTGGGATCGTCCAGAGGTGGGGGTTGGTCAGTGATGAGCTCTGGCCGGTATGGTGGCCGGAAGTAAAGAAATCGGCATTTTTCAGATTTTCAGGCAGCAATGAGTTACAAGGAGATAATGGTATGGAATTGAAGANGGTTACAATTGATTGCATGAGTGGGATCGTCCAGAGGTGGGGGTTGGTCAGTGATGAGCTCTGGCCGGTATGGTGGCCGGAAGTAAAGAAATCGGCATTTTTCAGATTTTCAGGCAGCAATGAGTTACAAGGAGATAATGGTATGGAATTGAAGATGAGGTTAAGGGCTTTCCACCGGTACTATTTTTCGATGGTTTAGATGGTCGGAGCTTGTCGGAATTTGGCTCCATAAATGGCTGCTAGAGGGGCAAAAATGGCCCCAAAATTAGAGAGCAAAATTATATTTATTTGGACTCATTTGCACTTTTTTAAAAAGTTCAGGAGTAAAATTTTAATTTGTTCTTTATTTTTCTTCTATTTTTTTTGTTTTATTTAAATAGAAGGGTATATTGATCATTTTTCGTTAAAAATGGTGAAAATGATATTTTTTTTTGCTATGAAACGTTGAAATAAGAACGAAAATATAAAAAAATAAAACGTAGTGACGTTTTCCACAAGAAGTGTCAAACATATGGACATTTTGTGCTATGAAGATTGTTTTCCACAAAGAAACTTTGAAATAAAGACGAAAATGTAAAAAAATAAAATGTATGGATGTTTTCCACAAGAAGTGTCAAACGTATGAACGTTTTGTTCTATTAAGCCCATTTTTATCTATAATCTCTCTCTCCCCCCACTACATAGGAGGCACTATCGACGGCGCTCACGACGCCTTCGATGCAACGATCTTGGGCGGGGACTCCGCGATCTTGTGAGCGGCTGCACGATGCCGTTGCAACAACGGGCGATGATGATGCCATTGCGCGCATACGATGTCTGTGAGCTTTGGTGGCGTCGTCAGCGCATAGATGTAGCTGGAGCATTGGTAGTGTTTGTTTGTGATAGCTCAAGCCATTACCATTACAACCGAAGTCGGTGGTGTTTGTGTGTGATGACAACCCGAGTCCACTAGACCCGTTGTGGTTGGTGGTTTTTGTGTGCGGTGGTGTTTTGTGGTTGTTGTGGTTGTTGGTGTTTGTTGGTGTTTGTTAGTTGTGGTGGCGCACTGTAGGTGCAGTGGTTTCATGTTGTCTTCGTAGTGGTGGTGAGATGCTGGAGACGGTGAATCTGCTTGGGCTGTGGGGATGGTGTGGTGCTTCTTATGGTGGTGGTAGTGGTGGTTTTGGTGTTGTTAGGGGGTTTTGGTTGGTTGTACAGGTGGAGATGCTCGCGGCGATAGAATGAGGGCGATGGTGGTGATGATGGTAGGGGCTTTAGGAATCTTGGCTATGGGGGGGGGGCCATTTGGCCGGCTACTGGTACTGTTGGTGATGTTGGTGCGGTAGTGGGTGTTGATTTTGATTTTTATTGTTGGAGTGATGGTGGTGGTTTCCATATTTTGGTATTGTTGGGGGGTTTGGGACGATTTTTGTTTATGGTGCAAGTGGAGGTGTTTACAGTGGCGATCGACGGTGATGATGGTACTGGTGGTCATGGCAGTGGTACGTTTGTTGTGGGTGGGATGGCGTGGGGTTAGTGGTAGCAATAGGTTGAGCCGTATACGCACGAGCTCGGCTCGTACTCGTTTGTAACAAGTCGAGCTTCAGCTTGCGGGCTTGTCATTTTTTTTAAAGATAAGACTTTTTTTAAAAAAAAAAAAAAAGATAAACCTTTAATTTTGGACGAGCCCACAAGCCGTTCGTCAAAAAATGCTCGGCTCGGGTTCTAGCTCGTGTTTTGATGAGCCCAAGCGGCTCACAAGTTGCTTTTTTACGAGTCGCTCGGCTCAATTGTCACCTCTACGTGGGGTGCAGGTGTTTGTGACCAATTATTTGAGATTATGATCAATAAATTGAATATTTTATGATCAATAGATAATATGTGACCTAAAAAATATGAGTTGTGATTTATAAAATATGTGATTTGTGACAAATAAATAAATTATGACCTATAAATTTTCCGATTTGTTTTCAATAAATAAATTGTGACTTATAAAATTTTTAATTCTTGATCGATAAATAATTTGTGTCCAATTAATTCAATAATTTGTCATCAAATATTATAGAATTGTACCTTAATATATTTTAAATTTGTTATTTCATAAATAAATTTTAATTAATATCTAATTTTTTAAATAATAAATATTGTTTCTTAATTTTGAAATAGGTCAGACCTTAATATCTTAAATATGAAATTTCTCATTTTTTAAACCTCACAAAACAAGTTCAACAATTTTATTGCTTTATTAACAGATATTATCTGGTCTGTGAATATATATTAAATATACAGTAATGTTATATATGGTTATAATTTCAGTCTTGACGTTCATTTAATTTCACATTTCATTTAATTTATCATGTAATGACACCTAAACTTGAGGTTATAACCTCAATTAGGATTAAAGGAAAATTCTATTTGTACATAATATTTTATCTAATGGATGCCATAATAGACAAATGACGGCCCCCTATTGGGGGGCGTTTGGGTACCTGTAGCATAACCCAAGACTAAATTAGGGGGGCCGCCTAGGTACTTGTAGCATAACCTAGATTTAATCTTAAATATAATAGAAAAATTTCCATCTACAAGCACTCGTATTTAATTTCAATTAATGCACATAAAGGTTTTGGTGTTTTAGACTTTTCATTTAATATAGAAAAACCGATTCACGTTCACGTAATTCACCACAAATATATCGAGAATAAGACTTAATTTGGGTAAAAACTTTGATTGAATTTGAATTTAATTCCAAATAATTCAAAAAAAATAAAAAAAAATCCTGGTTTAACTACTAGTTGATTTGTCATTATAATATCTAGGTTTAGAGCCAAAGTACCTTAAGAGCCCACATCTAACGTCCCAAACTTGTTTCAATGGCCATCTCCTAAATATATATTTGACTTTTCAACACATCATTTTTTCTTAGCAAATGAGAAGACGTCAACAATTTTTTTTGATGCCATAGAATATTACACCTTGACCTCTTTCCATTTTTTAAGATATGACGTTCCGAAGTGTAAAACATTTATTAGGAAGACAACAAATAGCAACTCGATATAGTGAAAAATAATCAAAAAGTCGCATAAATAATTAATAGGGCTTCTTGTAGTACATGCAATGGCTTCTTCCCTTGACTTTGAGAGAGACTTTTTTTTTTTTTTGAAAAATTCTAAAAATACCGGGCCCATGTGGCCCCGTACGCGTAGCTTTGTCCATCTTATTTTAGGTCGAGTAGATGAGATAAGTGTTGCTAATGGGTTGGGCAGGCCTCAACTTATATAAACTGCTATTTGGCAGTCATCATTCAAAAATTCATTTTCTCAAAATAATGATCATCAAAGAGGGGCTACGTCTCAAAAATCAAACACCACTATCCCAATGGAACCATTAAAAGATAATTTCTTACTAATTGTTAGATCAAATATTTGAATTATAATCATATATTATATTATTATAATAATATATGATTAATCCGCTATTCGACAATCATCATTCAAAATTTCATTTTCTCAAAATAATTATCATCAAATATGGGCTAAATGTCAAAAATCAAACACCACTATCCCATAATGGAACCATTAAAAGATAAATTATTTACTAATTGTTAGACCAAATATTTGAATTATAATCATATATCATCCTTTTTGGGTGGGATAATGGAGAAATGTGACCCCATCTATGAAGGCACCTCTGAAGTGATGTTTCTCAGAGATTCTTTGAAACTCTTTACTGTAAATTCATTTATAATAATACGTTCTCCTAATTAATTTTTTTTTTTTGAAATCTACCCATAATTTTTCCATTATTCTGACCAAGAATTTTTTTTTTTTTTTTTTAAATTACATTTCACAAAATCTATTCTCAAAATATCTATATTTTTGTTAAGTCATTAATATGGCATGGTTATCATGTTCTTAGAATTACCTAATCTGCCTATTATTAACCAATGACCCAACATTCTTAACGTTGAAAATTAAAAACCTTAATGTTATACCATTGTGAGTAATAAAATCGTGGAAAGAAAAAAGACACATAACAATACGCAAAATTCATAGAGATTTGTCTCAATATAAGACTGTTATTTCGTCATACAGTAATTTACTATGACGAAAGAATTTTACAAGAGAAAGTTCGAATACCTTGTTTTCTCTATCCTCACTCTCTTTTTCATGACCATGAAAAAACATCAACGACTCTTTATTTGTAAGACAAATTAGGGAATAATTTGGTTTGAATATCCATACTTTAATCTAAACCTAACACTTGATGTGAAATTAGGGCTCCCTATTTAGGATCCACACATGGGCTCAATGAAAATAATTAGGCTCCACGATTTAACATTTGTTGGAAAAGAGACTATCTAGAACGAGAGAAGTCGAATGCCTTAGCCCTTATTTGGCTACTGTTTTGTTGATCAAATCATTTGTTTTCTCCACGTATTTCATGAAATTCACAAGTATTATTCATTTATCAGCCATCCATTTATATATATTTAAAATTTAAACAGTTTATAAACAACTTCCAAACATATTTTTAAGTCGACTCTAGAGACTAACGATTGCACATAGAAACTCCTTTTTCAACCTTTTTTGGTGACATCTCCTAACCCCATTACCTAATAGCTATTGCTAATAGTGCAAAGTCACCAATTAATGTGAGTGAATGTATGTAAAAGAGAGTGAAAAATTGACCCATTTTAGCATAATGGAGCGGCTACACCAACTATGGTTGACTATTTGTAACTTTTTTCTCCCTCATCGTCTTGACTTGGAGATTTGTTCTGAGAAGTTTCCAACACAATGCACCGAAAGGGACAAAAATAAAAAAATAATAACAACGATAACGATAACAATAAGAATAACACAAAAGCATAAATTTCACCACCTTCAGTCCTTCATGAAGTCATAGTATATACATTCAAAAAATTCGATCATGGAAATCTAAATTGTGGAGGTACATGTATGCCCCCCACCCCACCCAAAATAATAATAATAATAATAATAATAAATTATTAAAATCATTTTAAACCCATAATATATTTGATAAAAGTTGATGAAATATGTATTTGAAAAGTTATCACTACTAAAAAAATAGCTTTTGACCAACGAAAAATTATACGTTGGTAAAAGTATTCCACTTTTAACTACGATGCTCAGCAACGAAATTTTCGTTGGTAACGGTGATATCTCTTTAACAACGGATATTCCGTACCTCATGGAGTCGTTTTACATTTGGATGTTTCACCTACGAATATTTCCGTAGGTGACGAACCGATAATCACC
>CAIGRS010254007.1:0-13047 GCA_903798395.1 Fraxinus floribunda
GCCATTTTCTCTCTCTGAGCTTGCTGAACCTTTATATCAGTACTGAATGGAAGTAGTATATTCAGCTCCTCATGAGTCGAAATGCTTGAAGAACCGGAATTTCCTGAGTAAATAAAACCTGAAGCTAAAAAACGAGCAGAGATCAGAGTTCTAATAATGAAGCTGATTAAACAAATAAAAAACGAGCAAAGCCAGAGAGCTACAAAGGTACCCAGAACTCCAATAGGCAATCAAGAATCTGCAACGGTACCCAAAAACTCTAAAATCTGCAAAGGTACCCAAGACTCTCCAAAATTTGTAATGGTACCCAAGCTCCAAACAGGCAGTCAAATCCACTGGCCGAAAAACGAATAGTCAAGGAGGAACCCTGGGCACAACAAAACCCAAGGCAAACCCTAGGCGCGACTCATCCCACGACGATGGAACCTTTAGCTAGACAGAACCCACGGCGATGGAGTCCTAGTCGCGCGAGGAGGACATGCGTACTCTGGACTGGTCGGCGACAGAGCAGTAACGACGACAGAAATGGATGCCAAAAGAAACCCAAGGAGCGCGAGCTCTGGGCTTAGAAGGAGCCGGTGAGTGGTGAGGAGCCAGAAGTGGAAGCCTAACCTTGCTGTGGTAGCTCTGATACCATGTAAAATATTTTAGGGTAATTTCGTATTTTATTCATAGACATATATATATACACACACACACACACACACACAAACAACTAATGCTATATAAGAATAGGAATTAGGGCTAACTCTATGTACTAGACTATTTTAGGAAATAGTCTCTAACAACTAAAAATGCCTCACTAAATTGAAATATGAATCATTTACTACTTGTAGGGAAAAGGGCTAGTATAATTTGATAATAAGTGCCCATGTTATTCGGCATGTTTTATTAAAAATCTTACTTCAAGTTCGCTAAAACAAGTTAACTACTTTTAGGGTTGTAGCAGTCTGAGTTGGATGTGGTGATAATTGGAAATAACAAGAAGTTCTACTCTATCAAGAATAATCTTCTCCCCCACAATGGACAGGAGCTTATTGTGCTCATAGTGACGTAACAAAATTGTTGAATTGTTAACAATAACGGTTTGACTTGCTGACGTAACATTTCCACATCAAATGTGGGCACATTTTATCTTGCCTAATGAAATTTTCAAGAAGGGGTAGTCATAAGAGAAGGTGGCGTGGGTGTTGCACTTGACGAGATGACCCCACGGTGGTGCTGGGCAATTGAGTCGGTGCAAGGTGTATGTGAGGTAGATTGACTTAAAGAGAGAGCGAAGAGCATATGAGAGATATTTGGAGATAATGTGGAAGCAACAGCAACACAGTCCGAAGCCACTAGTGGTGGAGATAGTAGTGATGCATGAAAAGTAGCCAGAATAGACAGGTGGCACTTGCTCTGTGTGGTGTGCGACTGGATCGAGCTTTGGCTCTCATCAAATTAAACATGTCTAGAGATATAACACGTGTTGGTTTTAATATCTAAACACATATATGCATCTTGGGTTTGAGAGTAGCCAAGGAATAAGTATGGAATAGATTTAAGCTAAAGTTTATGGGTGTTGTAAGGTCTGTGAGCTGAAAGCAAAGGCAACCAAATAAGGCTTCATAGGGAGATTTGTTCCTTAACAAGAGTGTGGGTTGACGATTTATGAGATAGGTGATAGTAAGGAAGGCATGAGGCCAACAAGAAAGGCAAGGAAGCATCAGTATCATGCAGTAAGGTGAGACTTGTTTCTACCAAGTGACAGTGATGATGTTTAGATACCCCGCTTTGCTGTGGGGTATGAGGTGCGGTGGTATTCCGTAAATTGAAAGATATTGTTTCAAGGTAAGGAATTCACCACCATTATCAAAGAAAAAACTTTTGACTGAGGTTTGAAATCTATTTTCAACAAAGTTTTTGAATTGTGGAAAGATACTACAAACACCAAATTTGGTGGCCATAGGATAGGACCACACATGTTTAGTATTCAACCAAAATCAAATAGTATCGAGAGCCATCAAGACCAACAGAATTAGAGGGGCCCAAACTTCAGTGTGAATAAGGTTAAGGAGAACATGATGTTTAAGACTAGTGGTACGAAATTGTTGTTTATGCGCTTTATTGATAGAACATAAAGTACATAGATGAGACAATCGTTCTTTTGTTACTAGAAGTGAAAAGGAATTAACTAAATTTTGAATAGTTTTGAGAGATGGATGTCCAAGACGCTATGCCATCCATCAATCAAGGTTCGCTCATGCACATTTGTAACCATTTTTTACGAATCTACTAATGAGTTCGGGAGTGTGTACACTGTGTAGGATCGCCACAAGGAAATAAGAGGGGTGAAATTCAATAAAAAAATTATTTGGAAATGTAAAATGATGGACAAATATCAAATTTTTGCGAATAATGAGAACATAAAAGTATTTGATCTAAATAGAAAGTATGGGTGGGTATTTGAAATATCAAAGAACAAACATGGGAGATATGCACACTTGATCGATCACCAATTACAACCTCATTCGTCCCATTATACTCAAAATGGGTAGACGATAGTTATAAAATCCGGTCAAACCGGTCGGTAGGGCCGAAAAATTGGTGACTCAGCCCTTGTTCGAGCCGGATAGATTAAATTAATAGGAATGCACATGACTCGACCTAAAATCGACTGTTAACCGGCAATTTTGACCGAGTTAACCCAGTCGATTTATCGATTTTCAAAATTGTCTTTTAAAATTTTGGGGGTTCAATGAATTGAATCTTGGACCTATATGTAAAACAATTAGTTCCTCACCATTGGAGTTGTAAAGCACTTTAATGTTTTTTATGTACAATAAGTTATATTTATCCAATGAATCATATATATGTTTTTAAAAGTATTTTTATAAAAACATTATGTACAATAAGATATATGTATCCAATGAATCATATATATATCTTTTAAAAGTATTTTTATAAAAACTTTGATCAAATATTTTACTTTATTTTATTGAACTAAATAATTAGTGAAAATAATTTAAAAAATATATAATTTTGCATAAAAAATTTTATACTTTAACTTTTTTATATAGATTTTTATACAATTACCCACCGTCCGACTATTGACCCACCGGTTCAACCAGTAAGACCAAGTACCTTGTCTGAGTCGATGTTTGGGTCGGGTCTAATAACTACGGGGTAGACAAATTTTCCAAATGAGTAATTAGCATATAACGTCCTTACTTTTCATTATTATTGTGAAAAACATTTATACATTTTATTTTTTGGTATTTTCACACTCAATTGCACATTTATTGCATAAAATATCATTTTCATCCAATTTCGCAATGAAAAGATGTAAAATGACGTACATACACTCCTATATGAAAAAAAATAAAAAGTAAAGTAAAATAAAGAACTAATTGCAACCATTTGTCTCAATTATTTTTAAAAAAAAGTTCAAATGAGTCCAAAACAAATTATTAAAAAACTACAAATTAAGGAAAAATTATTATTATTATTACTCCCCCACCCCCCCCCCCCCCCCCCTCACCACCACCACCACCACCAAAATTCCTCTCCAACGATGGCATACATGTTCCCATGGCTGTATACAACACAAGAAAGGGGAGTGTCGTCTGGGAATTTATATTTTCAACTTTTGTTAATCACATTCTTATTTTCAATATTCCATTAATTAGTAATTTTTATCTCTGATGAATGTTTCTATTCAAGAATTATGTTAAGAAAGAGACTTATTTACTCCTTGTATTTTTGAATAAATAAAAAATTAGCAAAAAAATGTAGCACCATAAATAAGCATGATGAGAATTCCTGAAAACTTTATAGCTTTAATCTCCACTTACCAATCAGCCCCAAAAGCACTATCACCATCACATATATAATTCGCATCTCCTAGGCTATCAGATAGACCATGATCTTCAGCATTTTGAAGAGAAAGTGTGTGTGGGAGGAAGAAGGGGAATGTAAGGGTAGCAAGCTAGTGAAAGATTTGGATCGGAGGGTTTTGAATTTCTTGAAGCGATACTTGATTAAAATCAAGATAATTATATTCACACAATATTTTATTTGTTATTTTACATTACTAATGCATTTCAAGTGCTCAATCTTTTTCATTGTAACAATTATATTTATTTTTATCATTAACCTTCTATTAATTAGCAAATATCGTCTTTAATAACAATTTTCGTAAAAAGTCTTCGTTGTGACGATGTAAAATAACTTATTTGATCATCTTATTTTAAGAAAATAATAAATAAAAAGTAAGACAAAATAGTTTTCCTCATTTAAAGCACGCAAACTAGGGGTTGGCATGATCCGGTTCGATTCGGTTCTCTTTATAACCGAACCAAACCCAAAATTTTCGATTATTTAGTAAATGGAACCGTTGAGTCTAAATTTATTTATGAAACGATTCGGATTCGATCTCATTCGGTTCAGTTCGATTCTATTCAATTTCGGGATTCTTACAAAATAAAGTAGTATAATCTCGTGATATCTTTTGCACCTCTCTTTGTTGAGTTCTTCATAAATTTGACTGTTAAAATCATAGAAAAAAGAAGATGGTTAGTTCACAATAATAGAACGGTAGAAATAACACTAGGTAGAATAAGAGATTTGGGTAAAACTTAGGTCAATTTGATTAAGTTGGGCTTGGCTGAAAATCAAAAATAGTAAAATCATATNTCATAAATTTGACTGTTAAAATCATAGAAAAAAGAAGATGGTTAGTTCACAATAATAGAACGGTAGAAATAACACTAGGTAGAATAAGAGATTTGGGTAAAACTTAGGTCAATTTGATTAAGTTGGGCTTGGCTGAAAATCAAAAATAGTAAAATCATATTTTGAGTTTGGATTAAATTAATTAGTTGGCAATTTACCTAAAACAATAATAATTTGACTTATTAAAAAATTAGAGAGATTCGATTCTTATTCGATTATTCGATTCTTGATCTATAACCGAGAACTGAACCAAACACATCGATTCTCGATTTAGATACTCATTCGGGTATTTAACTTTAAAAAAACCGCTCGATTCGGTTCGGGTCCGATTCGACTGTTTTGTCCAACCCTAACGCACTAAGTGTTGCAGCATATGCAACCTTAGCTCGGTCTGCTCATAAGCAGGGCTTAAGTAGCTCATTATAGGAATTTTCACTAAATGTTGCGGCACATGCAACTTTAGCTCGGCCTGTTCATGAGTAGGGCTTAAGTAGTTCCTCTTGTAGCACATGCAACTTTAGCTCGACATGCTCATGTGCACGACTTAAGTCAATATGCCAGCGAACCTATATTTTAGAAGCATATATTTTTATTATAAATAACATACAATACAAAGCATAACCGCCATTTTATTGATAATATTTTTTTAGGTGTTGTGCATTCCAGGGATGCAGTAGAGGTCTTCCTTCCACATCTTCTAATTCATAGGCCCCTTTGAGTAATACTTTGGTTACTTTGTAAGGACCTTTCAAGTTAGGTCCCAAGGACCCAGAATTGAGTTCCCTTTTTGCTAAAAAGACTTTCCTTAATGCAAGGTTGCCCACCTTGAATTCTTGTTTCTTGACTCTTTGATTGTAATATCTTGCATTGCGTTGTTTGTATAATGCATTCATGATCTTGCCCCCATTCCTTTTTTTCCTCTATCAAATCCAACTCTCCTCATAATAGTTGTTCGTTCCCATTCTCACAATATGTCATCATCCGAGCAGAGAAGATTCCTATCTCAAGAAGAACGACAACTTCCACTCCAAAAGCTAACGAAAATGGGGTTTCCCCATTCTATTCCTGGGTGTAGTGCGATAAGACCACAACATACTGGGGAGCTCCTCTGCCCATCCTCCCTTAAGAGCATCAATTTTAGCTTTCAGAGTATGCTTGATGATTGTATTAATTGCTCCAACTTGACCATTAGCTTGAGGGTGATTTGGCGTAGAGAAGTGGTTCCGGATGCTGAACTCCTCACAAAAATTAGTGAAACGACGATTGTCGAATTGTTTCCCATTGTCAGTTACAGTGGAGTGTGGTATTCTGAATCTGTATATGATGGATTTCCAAATGAAATCGGTTGTCTTTTGCTCAATTATTTTAGCCAAAGGCTCAGCTTCCACCTATTCAGTGAAGTAGTCCACATCCACAATTGCGAATTTTGTCCCGATTGGCATGGGGCCAATTAAATCAACCCCTCCTCCCCATTTGGAAAAGGGCCATGGTACCATTACACAATTCAGCTCTCCTAGGGAAAGTTTGATACTGGGGGCGAAACGCTGGCATCTGTCTCATTTCCTAGTGAACTCCAATACATCTTTTTTCATGGTAAGCCAAAAATATCCTTGTCGTATAATTTTATGAACTAAAGACTGTCTTCCAACATGATTTCCATATATTCTCTCATGTACCTCATCCAGAGCATTTAGTGCTTCTTCCTCGTTCAAACATCTAAGCAAAGGCACATAATATCCATGCTTATACATGACGTAGTCGATCAGTGTGTATCTAGCTGCCCTTACTCGAAGTTTTCTTGCCATAACAGGATCTTCAGGACATAACCCTATTTTCAAATATGCAATGATCTCATCCATCCATGTTGATTTGAGGTCGGTCATCATAAGAACCACCCTAGTTCTTCAATGGTAGGATGACAAATTCTACCTACTTGAGTGCTATCAAATTCCTCAATTCCTTCACTCGTTGCTAGCTGAGCTAAAGCGTCAGCACAGCCATTTTGAGTTCAAGAAACTCGTTCGATCTGTACATTTTCAAAGTTTCTCATCTTTCGCTTAACAATTTGGAGGTAATTGTTCATTCCTTCTTCTTTCGATTGGTAAGCTTCGTTGACATGGTTGAACACAAGCTGTGAATCGCTATAAACTATCAAGTGGTCTACCCTCATTTATCTTGCCATTCGTAGGATAGCTATGAGGGCTTCATATTTGGCTTCGTTGTTTGAAGCATTAAAATTAAATGACAGTGCTTCATAGAACAATTGGTGGTGAAGGCTGATCAAAACAATTCTAACTCATGCTCGTACTTCAGTGGAGAACCCATCAACAAATATTTTCTAAGGCATATAGTAATGTGAATCTTCTATCGGGTCCGAGCTGAACTCCGCAATGAAATCGATGAGAGCTTGACCCTTTATGGTGGTATGTGGATTATACCTTATGTCAAATTGACCGAGCTCTACTGACCATTTAACCATCCTTCCCGAAGTATCAGGCTCTTGTAAAACTTGCCTTAACGGATAATTAGTTAAGACCTCGATTGGATGCTCCAAAAAATAAGGTCTCAACTTCCGAGCTGCTATGACTACTGCATAAGCTAATTTTTCCAATGGGGATTAACGAAGTTCGGCCTCATACAAGGCTTTGTAAATGTAGTAAATAGAATGATGTACTTCTTCCTCCTCCCTAGTTAATACTGCACTTGCTACATGTTCAGATATTACCAAATATAGCATCAACATCTCTCCCACTTTAGGTTTTGATAGCAATGGTGGTTGTGCTAAATGTAACTTCAACTGATCAAAGGCAAGTTGGCATTCGGACATCCATTCAAATATTTTTCCTCATCTTAATACATCAAAGAAGGGTTTGCATTTATCTGTTGATTTTGACATGAAGCGGTTGAGGGCTGCTATTCGCCCTGTCAAGCTCTGGACTTCCTAGGGTCTGGTTGGGGGCGCATTTCCTTATTTTCTCTAGATTTGCTTCAATCCCTCTTTGATTTACCAAGTAACCTATGAATTTTCCTGAGCTCACTCCAAATGCACATTTATGCGGGTTTAGCTTCATTCCATACTTTCTCAATATTTGAAACATTTCGGTAATGTATTGCTGGTGATCCCGAGCATCCGTGCTTTTTACAAACATGTCATTGACATATACCTCCATGGTCTTGCCAATTTTCTTGGCAAACATAAAATTAACCAAGCGTTGATAACTAGCTCCAGCGTTCTTGAGATCGAAATGCATCATTTTATAGTAGTAAAGACCTCGGTCATTAATGAAGGCCGTGCGTTCCTAATTTGGTCCAAACATAGGGATTTGATTGTATCCTGAATACGCATTCATAAAACTGAGCAACTCATGTCCAGCCGTTGCATCCACCATCTGGTCTATTCTTGGTAGTGGAAAATTATCTTTAGGGCAAGCCTTCTTCATATCAATAAAGTCGATACACATCCTCCAATCTCCATTACTTTTCTTAACCAAGACCGGGTTGGCAATCCACTTAGGATATCTCGCCTTTTGGATAAACCCATTTTGAAGTAATTTATGCACTTCCTTGCTCAGAGCTTCGTACCTCTCTGGGTTCAGAGGTCTACGTCGTTGATGTTTAAGTCGCACCAAGGGGTCAATGCCTAATTTCTGACAAATAATCTTTGGGTCGATTCCCTTCATGTCTGAGTAATCCCAAGCGAAAACATTAATATTTTCTTGAAGGAAGTTGATGATTTGAGTCCAAAAAGGTGGCAGTAGCTCGTGACCTATTCTGAGTTCCCTTAGTGGGTATCCTACTCCGACCTTCACAATATCTAGTTCCTCCATAAGTTCTCCTCATTTTACCCTTAGGCATGGGTCTAAGGGATAAGGTTGGGCTCCTCTGCATAAACCATATTGACCTCGAAGGAATAATGAATTTCTTGTCTTCCTGGATCAACCTTTACTTGACACTTTTCAGCAATATCCATGTTTTCCTTGATTTTCCCTACACCATAAGGTGTGGGAAATTTGAGAGAGTAGTGGTACATTGACACGATTGTCCTGAGGTTGAATAGTAAGGGCTATCCTATAATAGTATCATAGAGAGATTTTGAATCCAAAACCACAAATTCTGCATTAAGCTTAGTTTGGCGCGGGGGTTCTCCGATCTCAATAGGGAGCTTGATCAGTCCTTTCGCTCCTGAAAGGGCTCCATTGAGTCCCACGATCATGTTTGGGTAAGGTTGTAGGAAATTTAAAGGAATTACAATCCACTCCAAGGTGTTGGTGTAGAGTATGTTGAGAGAGCTTCCTGTGTCAACCAAAACTTTGGGAATATTGACTCCGGATATGGGTACGGAGACTACTAAGACTCCAAGATATGGATTTAGATCAACTTCTCCTTCTTCAAATAAGAGCTAATTATCAGTTGTCTTCTTGTGGTGTTTTTCAGTAATACCGATCTCGGATAGATCGGCTACAATAGGTCTTTTAAACCTCGATTTCCCTACTTGTTGATTTTTCAACATTTGTACCCGAGGACTAGGTAGGTCGACATTGTAAGCCCTCGACTTGACCTAGTTCCCGCATATCATGTCTGGTCCATTTGGAGTTGGGAATTTAATATAATAATGATATATTGAGGTGGCAGCTTGTAACTCGTGTAGTATGGGCTTTCCCAATATGGCATTATAATTCGAGGGGAGATCTACGACAATGAAGTCGGCTAAAATTCTTCTTTGATAAGGGATTTCACCTAACTCCACAATTAGTACGATTTGTCCTCGGGCTTTGATAGGGTCTCCAGAGAACCTTTGCAACCTTCTGAGATTTGGTTGGAGATAGCGTTTATGTATCCCCATTTATTCCAAAGTTCGAGAGTACAGCACATTGACCAAGCTCCCATTGTCTACTAGGGTTCAATGTACTTGTACTCCTGAAACGGTCATGGCTATGACCAGCGCATCACTCTAATTCTGTAGAACTCTGCATACGTTATCTTCTGAAAATTCGAACCATTCCAAATATGGCACTGTACTGACCTCTGGCTCTTGATGTATTACATTATGGTTTTGCCATATGCTGGCATTGTGTGCCATCCTACGCCTAGATCTTTGTGACCCCTCGAGGCATTGATTATCTCCTATCAAAGTTCGTATCTCAATTCGGTGTGGTGGATCCCGAGTTTGGGGTCCGGGCCGAATTGGGTGGGCCATCCCTTGTGGTTAGTTTGTTCGATCCCAGTTGGGTTGACTTTTTTGAGCTTAGCTACAAACTCATGCAAGTGACCTCGTCGGATGAGTGATTCCACCTTTTCTTTTAAGTTTCTGCAATTATCGATGTTATGTCATGTCGTCATGTGATAACGGCAATACTTCCCTTGATTTCTCCCATTCAACTTTTTTTTTTAGGTGGAGGCCGGTGAAAAGTTTCCTTCTCTTCGGCTTGTAGAAAGACTTCTTCCAAAGTAGTATTCAGTGGGTGGTAATCACGAAATTTGTCGGGATACGGCCTTGGGCGACCTTGATCTTTTTTATCCTTTCTTTTCTCACGACCAAAGTCTTTATCTATTTATTTTCCCTTGGTCCATTGTAGGGACTGTGGATTTTACTTAAGATCTTCTAGGTCGGACATGGCTTCCTCCGTACTTATATACTTCTCAGCTCAGCCCAAGAATTCATGATATGTCCGAGGTCCATCCTCATGAACAGACCACCAAAATCTTGTCCTTGGTCTTAGTCCTGAAAGGACTGCCATGAGGACACATCGTTAGAAATGTTTTCTATTTTCATGGATTTTTTGTTGAATCTACTCAGGTAACATTTGAACGATTCAGTTTTTCCTTGTTTAATGCTTACAAACCGCTCCTTTGGTGTGGTTCTTGCTTTCGAACCCATAAACTAGGCGAGAAACGCAGTAGCAAGATCATTCCAATTTTTAATGGATCTTTGGTACAATCTTCCAAACCACCTTTGGGCTCTGTCTCCCAAAGTTAAGGGGAAAGCGCGGCACATTATTGCATCCCCAGTTCCTTGCAATTCCATCCAAGAAGTGTATTTGTCCAAATGATTTAAGGGATTTCCTTCATCTTCGTACCCGGTCAGTTGTGGCATTTTCAACTTTCCAAGAAGGGGTTCTGCCATGATGTCTCAATGAAGGGAGAATGGTGTTTCGTGAGGTATTCTTCCATGCTTCCTTTGTTTCTAGCTTCTAGATGAGCTATGTGTTTCCTCAGGGCACTCATCTCAAGTTCTGGTCGTTCCACAAGATGATCAGTACGGGGCTCGTTGTGTTTGCTCGTCGGTGTTAAAGAGTGTTGAGAACCCAATCTATTAAATACAATGTTTGTTCTCCTGGTGGTTGGTTTTATCTTTAGAGAAGAGCTTTTGACTTCTTCAATTCAACTTTTGGAAGATTTTTCGCCTGAGAACTGGAGAGTCCTTCTAGTGGAAGTCGCATGGTTCTTTCTTGGTGAGGAGATTCCACCTCGGTATCATGTTTGGATTGAAAGTTTGGTTATACTCCAATCTACTAACAACATTTCTCAATCTCTCAAAAGCTTCCCTCATTGCCACCATTTGAGGGTCAGTAGTTTCATTTTGATCTCGTCTTGTTCCAGCATTTCGTGGATTGTTGATTTGCTTGGGGTGAGTGTGAGAATGACTTTCAGATGTTGAAAATCTATCCATGATATTGTCACTTTATGGGTTTTATGGAGAGAAATGGCTATATTTTTCAAGTTGGGCCCTCCTTCTAACGCCAAATTGTTGACGTTGAAAATTAGGTACACAACTTTCAAGCCAACTTTAAGGAAAAAAACATGAATTTGATTAATGAATCATGAAATAATTACAAATGGTAATACAATAGTTCTTTTTTTCATATCCCATGAGGTATTTGAAATATGAGAAATATAAGAGAGTTTTGTAATGTGTTTAACCGTGTTCCCCCCTTTCTCCTTGCCATTTTCTCCTTTTTATAGGAGAAAATATGCATGTATACTGCATTTTCTATCTTGTCACCTGAAAATCCGAACTCAAGAAGTATACTTCCTGGTGCAACTAGATTGGTTGTTGAAGTCAGTCTATCATAATAATGAGTTAATTTTGTAGGTGGTCCCCAATAATTAATGAATTACTTAAGGGAGGAAGCTAAGCTGTTTGATTAGAAGATTATGTGGACGATGACGCAAGGCTTCTTTATGTGCATCTCGTTGATTGGTGGTTCATCTATTCTATCAGTGATCCTCAATCGTTATGCTCCATTTGACCTCGAAGAACTACACAAGCTTCATGTGCAAGCCAAATTATTGTCGAGTTGACCTTGTCTAACTGAGCTATACTTATCAAGTACAAACATCCGAACTAATCGACCTCGGAGGTTAACACAATAGTTTCTAGGAGATGCTCTAATGTTCTTTAAATTTAAAGATGTTATTTATTATAATCAAGATACTCTTTAAAAAAAATCACTTGGAAATGCTTTTACTATTCTAAGAAATCTATACCAACATAAAGGCGCAGGGCTTTTGAAAAGTCGGAACATACTTCCAAAATAAAGAAGTGACTTTTGATTATGTTCGAATAACTTTCTAAATTTATTTTGACAAACCTGAAGAATTTTTATCGAAAACTAACTAGAAGTAACTTTCTCAACAAGTAGAAGCAAAAGCAGAAATTAACAATATATCTTTCTAATAAAATAACTTTGTACTTAACTTCAAAAAAACTTACTTTTTAATCTTATATTCTCGAAAAAAAAAATATTTTTCACATAATCTATTTTTAAAAAAATCCTAATCAAACAAGAACATAGGGTTTGTTTGTGCCCCATTTGTTTGGAAAATAAAGTTATAGTCAATTTTTTGTGGATGTGTGGTTAAAAAGTAGAAAAAAAATGAATTTATATGTAAAATTATTTTATTAAACAAATTTATGATTGAAAATAAGTTTATGAAAAATGAAGATTGTTTTTTCATCAAATCACTTTTTGACAATAATGCAAATATCAATGAGGCTATGTTTGTTTCCAATTGTTAGAAAAATTGTGACCGTTGAAGCCGTCTTTTTTGACCATATTGTGTAATGGTGGAGCCCACTTTTTTTAAAAAAATGGTTAAAAAACTCATTCTTTTTTGAAACTAGTAAGATGCACGTGTCATAGTATAGTTGGCTATATGATAGCGTAAATATAATAAAAAAAATGTGTCTTAAGTATTAGTTACATTAAATTTAAAACACATGAAATGATGATTAGTGACAAAAATAATATTAGGGAATTTGATTCAAAATTTATTTTCTAGACTTTACGTTTGAAAGTCTCTCCGTTCTTTTTAAAAAAAAAAAAAAAA
>CAIGRS010254019.1:0-17725 GCA_903798395.1 Fraxinus floribunda
CTGTTTTCGATTATCTAATAAATCATGAAAGTATATTATCCTTTAATTCATTTCAAAACTTCCATAATTCCTCCCCGGACTAGAGTTATAATCGTTCTCAGATATTTTCCTTAAAATTTTGATTTTTAACCCTGATTAATTGAAATTCACGACGAATTAGCACGTTGCATTTTGCGCCTGTCACTATCCGCAACCTCTTTCGGCGAGAATCCCACCTCAACTGTTCGGCTGCAGACACGCGGCAGAAGTGCCATCATCTCATGACACGAAACCTTCCCCTCTTTTACTGTTTCATTCAAAATTTACTGACATTTCTTCCTTCGTCAACAAGAAGCAGGCAGATAAACCGATTATACTCTCAAAATCTCCGTGTTGCCATTTTACCCTCTCAAGTTTTTCTGTATTTGCTCGGTGAGTCCATGTATGGAGGTACCGTCGGGTTTATAGCCAAGCTATGGAGTTTTATCTCATTTTTACCCTTCTTTCTCTTGCTCTTCGCCCTTGGCCATCTCAAAGGTAGTTCTTCTTTCTCTTTTCTTTTAAGATTTGTTGCTCTGTGTTAACTACTTTCAATGCAATAAAAACGCCATAAACCAATTTTGTTTGCGTAATTTCAGTAATGTTCTTGTAGTGGAAGCATGCGTACTTTAACATGCTTAACTTCAATTTTATTTCACATTTATGAGATTTTTAATTTTTATTTAAAAAATGTGAAGTTGGACATCAAATCTCACCAATTGTTGGAGTGAAGGTCTCCTAAGTAGAAAAGTATGCCTTTCCATAATCACTTTGATGATTTAGTAAAGATTTTGATTAAGAGAAATAGATTTGAATTGGATTCTAACGTGTTACCTGATAAGGTTAATGGTTTGCTCCCTATATAGTTGGAGTGCTACAGATTGCATATTCAGTCGATGTATCCCTCAGCAGAGATAAATATTACCTATAGCTAGTTGAAGTAATATTCTATCACGAGAAGAGTCAAGTAACAATACGCTCTCCCTGAGCGTTTGAGGTAGGCTTATCACGGATATGCCTTTAGCTGTCTTCATTTGATCACTACGCACGCCCAAGGTTGGTAGACAAGCTGGCTTGATGTGGGCCATGTTTGGGCGTTCACTCATCTAAGTTGTATCATCTGATCAACTTCTGTCACTACAATACTCGTACAAATTAGGCCAACTCAATTTCAGCAAGTTTTGGTCATCGAGACCAAGATTAGACAAACCCTGCTGTGAATAGCTGCCTTAGAGCCTACTGGATTTAAACCTTAGGTTTAAGCCCTTGTTTGTCTACCATAGATGTATTAGTTTCCAACTTAGCCCATGTTTGTTTACCATTTTACTAAACTCTTTCTGCTACAGTAAACAATATTCATCACACCTTCACCCAATAAAATATTCAACACACAAACCAATAAAGTTACTTTAAATTTCAACCACACATTCTCCAAAAAATATTATTTATTACATCATTCTTGGTTGAATAATGGTAGACAAACAAGGGCTAAATCCAATCTAAACAAGTTGAGGATCTGGACTAGATGCGTATACCTATAATAAAAAATCTAAGGGCATGTTTGGTAGAAATTAAAATCAGATTTTAATTTAAGTCAAAGTCAAACATTCAATATCAACCACATTTTTCATGTGTCCCACAGCTTTTCAACCACAAATTTCAAAAATTCATATCACAATCTACTAAAAATCTAATTTTAATCCCCACCAAACACTCTCTAAGTGAGTTAGATTTGACAAAACAAGAAGAGTTAGTGGGACAAACAAAATAGCAAGTCAAATCAATGAGAAAATAGTGTCAGAGAAATTACTAGTCCCAGGAATATTTTGGATGTGATTTCATTTATGTCGATTATGAAGCCGCATGGGAGGACGTAAATCAAGCCCACCATGGTATGAAATTTTGTTACGGGTTTTATAATAAGGTTGGTTATTTAAAAGAATATAGCACTCCAGCGGGCTTAGTGTGAAAATTGCAATATTGTTGGTGAGTCAAAAGAAGAATCAGCTCGACCAAGAACTCGCTTTCATTCATACTAGTGCTAGTGATGGAAGTTGACGACATTAGTGTGAGGGTACATTTGCATGCAGGGAACTAGACCCATGACCAGTGTCACGGCATCTCTGGAAAATGCGTCCCTTAATGCGAGAATTTGTATAAACGCCACTCGTGCACATATTCTGTATTTGTATGTTTGTTAATGATGCTGTTAACATGCAGAAGGGTCTTGGTAAAAATCACAGATACAATTCTAAGACAAATTTCTACTCTATCAAATAAGCATATATTAACAACTGAAATTACTAGATTACTTTATTTTGTTGAAGGCTAAATTCCCAAGTGATAGGCCTTGGACCACCGCTTTTGTAGAATAGTTAAACAAACTTTGACCATCTGATGTGGGATAACTTCGAAGCACCCATGACTCAATCAGAATCCACTCTCTCTTGAGGCAACTTATGGGTTTAATATCTTAATCAAGCTTAGTACTTCCAATAAATTGCAGGATTGTAATATTCAGTGAAATGGGAGACAAGACATTGAAATGTAAATGTGAGGGTTAACTATATATATTTTTTTAAAGTAGTAGTGAGACTATACATGGTGCACTTGCCCCAGTATAATCTTTGTACAGTGCAATTGTAGCTTTGTTATCTAAATTAAGCTACTCAAAATAAGACAATGGGAACATTCCTCTGTTCTCTCTCTGCACACTACAATAGAAAATGTTCTAATGTCATTTTTGTGCCTCTGTAAATGTCAATTTATCCTTCACAAAGTCATTTTTATCTATCTACACCTCCAATCTCACCACAGCCTTTCCTTCCACCCGACCTTTGCCACCACCTCCTCCTAACCCCTGCCTTTGCTCAAACCCATATGAGGTAGAGTAGGCTAGTATAGCAGGGAGTTGGTTGTGACATGCGCTTTATCCACATGTTAGCAACATCTTTGTTTTTGTTATAGAGGCAGAAATAGGAAAGACAGTTAAAAAAATAAAAATAAAAATTCTCCTTATAGCAAGAAGAGCAAATGGGAAAAAAATCCATGTCTTTGAAGCCTATATATCTATTCAAAACCGCTATCCATAGGCATCCATTAATGTTTCAAAGAATCATCAATGATTAAGAGGAGGACCCTGGGAAAAACGTTCATACTTCAAATATAATAATTTTTATGGTTTTTGTAAATTCAATTATATCGTTCTTTTTTTATTTTTAAACAATTCCTTGACATCTGTTTGGTTGGCTACCTGTTGAGAGTAGATTAGTCAGTGGATATATATCTCAACTGTCATCCTTGTGTCTTATCCTTTTGTATTGGAACTTAATTCGGGTTAAAATGTTATGATATGGCAATTGTGCAATATTTGACCATATTCATTGAACTCTGAAACTGGTGCTTGGGCAGGGTTGATCATATGTCCAATTGTGATTGGCATCATAGCAGTTGGAAACTCGGCAGTGGTGATTGGACTTTGGCCAGCCCATTTTATTTGGACTTACTACTGTGTAGCAAAGTGTGTTTCCACTTCACTTGTCTTATCCTGTTTATTTCTAACATTCGCGATTCTGACGCACATAACAATTTAGTCCTTTCAAATTCTTCACAAGCCTGATTGATGATGATTTGGCATTCAAAACAGAAGCAAGAGGCTAGGATGGATTTTGAAGATTATGGTATTGTTGTCACTGCTAATTCCCTTGATCCTGTGGCCCATCATTGCAATTCTTGGAAGTATCCTTGGTGGGATAGGATATGGGTTTTTTGCTCCCCTGATTGCAACTTTTGAGGCTGTTGGAGAAAATGTGACTGCCAAATTTTACCACTGCTTTACTGTGAGTCTCAATCTCTACTTCTTCCTTCGTACTTTCTGGATCTTCAACTTTTTCAAGATAAACCTGTAGTTTTATTATGCTTTCCTTGTCTAATATATGCAGTAAAGTACTTTTTTTGCTACTTTATGGTCATAAAAACTGAGGATGATATATGAACTATGCTTGTTTGTTATTGTCAGTGCTCGTAGGTCATTTATAACGCTTACAAGAGAGAAGGAAAAGGAAATTACCGTATTCTTTGCTTAGAATGGCCCAATAAATGAATTACTAATTCTACGAAATTATCATATTTAGACATATCCAATCAATTAGCAAATAATTACAGAAAATAAATTCAGTCAACTAGATCCGAATTTACTCTTAGTTAGTAGAATCGACCATAGATATCTTGTTTTTCCAGAGGTTGAAGGACAGCCTATAGTTTCCAATGAAGACTGGACTGCAGTATCTTGATTCGATACAGTTGAAAAAGAAAAAGAAATTCTAAAAATCAAAATGATTGAAGTTTTTCTTTTTGGAATCGTGTTAGGTTTAATTCCTACTGACCGATCGAGATAACATTTCCACCAGATGCCAGAATAAAGGGAAACAGTGTATTAAATTGAATCCCAGCATATACAGACTGGTGATCAAACGTCCTCCATTTTCTGCTTGTTTCTGATAGATTGGAATGGATGAGATTCAATTCCTCTTTGTCAAAATGTCAGCCAGCCGTCATTCATAGGACTTATAAGTGCGTATTTATCCCTCAGCTAGTTCTCCTTGGTGAAATGACGATTAACTTCAATTAGCCTTTTATTAAAGGAAATTATTCTGTTTGAAGCCTGGAATTACTCCAATAATTTAGCTTCTAATTCAACTAACTAAACACCAAGTCAACTGTACAGAAAAGGAAAGAATCCTGAATCACATCTCAAATCAATACTAGCTGTATCTGGATATTAATGAATGGATTTTTTAATTCGCTCTTCATTCAGATAACCTAAGTCTGTGAACGAGTTAATACTGAAAACATCACACACACACATGTAAGTAGATACGACTCAGATTGTTTTGCAAGATGTCTTGACTGCTGTAAACGGCTTTGCAGTTTTCCCAATAATCACAGTGATTAGGTTGAGGTTTACTGATGCATGGTGGTGGTGGTGTTTTCGGCTGGTTTTGTGGTATCTGTTTTTCTTAAAACTAATTTCCATTGATTTGACAGTTTGCAAAATTATCAGGATGGTTGTTGTTCCACTCTTAAAGGCAGCTGTACAGTGGTTCGAGATTTTACAGATTTTTGCTTCCATTCCTACTTCTCCTACATGGATGAACTGAGTGAAGAAATACGCGAAGATGAGAAGCCTATGGACATAAAGTGAGATAATGATGACTCAAAAAGAATTTTTCTTCAAAAGTAGTGAGATACTCGGAAGAATTTTTCTCTACTGGTTAACTGTATAAGCATATACTTTTTATGTTGTCAACGTCAGGTTATCAAATCTCCCGAGCTGTCTTTTGGTTTCTGTGCTTGCTATTCCTGTAGATGTTCTTCTCATCTCTGCAGTCGCTCTATGGAAAAGCCCATACATGTTATTCACGGGGTGGAAGAGGCTATTGGAGGACTTGATAGGGAGGAAAGGTCCATTTCTGGAGACGGCATGTGTCCCATTTGCTGGTCTAGCTATCCTTTTATGGCCTTTAGCTGTAGTAGGAGCCGTGATGGCTGCTTTCTTCTCCAGCTTCTTTCTTGGTCTTTATGGTGGAGTGATTGTCTACCAGGTTATCAGTTTCTTCGTCCAGACTCCCATGCGTCTCAACCTTTAAAAAAAAAAGAAAGAAAATGAAAAATTAAAAATTGTCCATTTTTCTTTTGCATGATGATCAAAGTAATTGTCCATTATTAGACTTTAGAGAGGTAGTTGCTCACTTGTGATTATTATATTCTAAACAAAAAAAATTATGAGTCTGCAGGAAGATTCTCTTTGCATGGGACTTGCATACATTGTGGCAGTAATATCTCTGTTCGATGAATATGCAAACGACCTACTTTATTTGAGGGAAGGGTCATGCTTTCCCAGGTATCTTCTGAGACAGATTCTTTTTTCTTTTCTTACTTTTTCCTAGTGGAAGCGCACTGTTCTTCCCTTGACCATCTTAGACAGAAATTTCTGAATATAAACAATAAGCTTGATCAGTGAATATGTGACAGCCAGGCCTCGTTACCGGAAAAGCTTGAGTCCTTCCAATGGCCTTGAGAGTATAAAGTCACTTGACAGGAAAGATGGAAGAGAAGGTTCACGCAATTCAAAGCTCGTTTTAGAAGGATCAAGAACAGTAAAGCAAGTGATTCAACAATACAAACCAATGCAGGTGAGTGGTCTCTAGAATATAACTTAAAAGGATCATTTGGTTGGGGGCATTTGGAATTTCAATATGGCAATGTGACAGGTATGGGATTCGCTCTTTAAATCTTGCGAAATTAATGGAAAAATGCTCCTCCAAGAAGGTCTGATAAATGTCAAAGACATTGAGGAATGTATTCTGAAGGGAAATTGTAAAAAGCTGGGCATCAAGCTGCCTGCTTGGTCCATTTTGCAATGCCTTCTTGCATTGGCAAAGTCTGGTTGTTCTGGTTTGCTCATCTGTAAGTTCTTATTCTAGATTCAAGTTTGTTTTTGGTGGATTAATTATTCATTTTGGAAAAACCGTGAGTTTTATAATTTTTTTCTAGCTGATGAATTGGAATTGACCTGGATTAATCGGCCAAGAGATAAATTTTTTGATTGGTTCATTGGGCCACTCTTAACCATGAAGGAGCAGATAAGGGGACTTAAACTGGAGGAAAATGAGGAAATTTGCCTAAAAAAGCTGATCATGGTGTGCAAAAATGAGAGACCCGAGGAATGGGATGACACTGGATTCCCATCCAGTGACAATGTAAGAAGAGCACAACTGCAAGCTGTAATTAGGAGGTCAGTCCAAGATGATTACATCTTCTTTATTTCAGCTAACTGTACCTCGGTTACCATTTATTTGCCCATTTCACTCCTGCAGCACATTTTCCTACTTTTGGCCTACTGGTAACTTTTTGCGTCTTTCTAATGACTTATTTCTTCCTTTCTTGCATTATGAATCCCATCATCTTCAGCCCTTGTCCGTGTTTAATTCATGCTCAAGAACTTTTGATCTCAGATATAAATATCACGTAGCTGTGTCGACCAATTTTCTGACTTGTTTCCACAGTAAAGAATTACACGTAATAAGATTAAGGCTGGAATGGATGCTTTTCAGTAATTTCTCTTGTTAGGCTGTCCACTTGAAATTGCTCCAGCTAATCTGAATGATGAATCACCATATACATGATTATTAGGATTCTGTTGCCTTGCGTATCATCGGAGAGCAAAAAGGAAAAAAAATAAGTAAAGAGAAAAACTATATTTTCTTCTATTTTATTATGTACAGTACACGTCCTTACTTATAGTACAAGAGGGGAGAGCATAAAAGGAAAAGAAAAATTTCCTACCATATCTAAAGATTACAATAATCAAAGAATATTCTAAATATTTTAACTAAGGAAATTAACAATAATTTCCAATCTTGGTCAATTATCTCGTGATTTCAACTCTCTCCCTCAAGTTGGATCGTAAATATTTATCATATCCAACTTGAAGATGAAATCATCGGGTTTCTGTTTAGGTAGTCCCTTAGTGAAGACATCTGCAGTTTGCTCTTGCGTAGGGACATAAGTCATGCAAATAATTCCTTTCTCAACCTTTTCTTTGATAAAGTGCACGTTTATCTCCACATGTTTAGTTTGATCATATTGAACTGGATTAAGGAAAATGTTGATTGCTGCTTTATTATCACAGTAAAGTTTGATTGGTGGCTTTATTGTGACATGTAATTCATCTAGAAGTTTCTTTAACTATAACACTTCACATATTCCCTGTGCAACAACTCTGAATTCAGCTTCAACACATATAAGGATTTTTTTAGTTTATATACTCGGCCTTTTTCCTCCTTTTTGCAAAAACCTGGTGGTAGTGTCACGAAAACTTCTTCCTTCAATTCCTCATTCAAGAATGCATTTTTAATGTCCAGTTGCTGAAGTGGCCAGTCTAGATTTGCGGCTAATGATAGAAGAACTTAAATGGTATTCAACTTTGCTACTGGCGCAAATGTCTCTGTGTAATCAATGTCGTAGTTTTATGTGTATTCTTTTGCAACCAACCGGACTTTATACATTTCTATTGTCCCATCAGATGTGTATTTCACAGTGAAGACCCATTTACCTCCTATGGATTTCTTTCCCTTCGATAATTCCATCACTTCTCAAGTTTCATTTTTTTTTCAATGCACACATTTCTTCCAATACTGCCTCTCTCCATTCTGGAATTCCCAATGCCGCCTCAATATTTCTTGGAACAACTGTACTATCAAGGTGAGTTGTAAAAGTACGGAATCATGTAGATAGAGTAGCATAGGACATGAATTTTGAAATAGGATGTCAAGTACATGACCGTGGTTGTTTTCTAAGAGCAATAGGAAAATCGGTATCAGATATTTGTGATATTCTCTGAGGATCTGGAGCTATTATTGGTTCTAACTCTCTTGGTGCTTTAGTTGTGAGATTCTCCATGCACTTTGATTTTGGCTTTCGTGAATAAATCAATATCTCTTTATTAGTTTGTTTTTCTACTTCTCCCCCTGGATTCAAGTGTCCCTCTCTCAATGGCATATTAGAATCAGATAGTGAAATAGGTAAGGTAGGTGCAGGAGGAGAGAGACTCAGGTCAAGGAACCGATATTCATATAATGTCTCCCCCTGAAGAGAGGTTTTTTCGAAGTACGGAGTATTTTTGAAGAAAGTAACATCAAGGCTTACAAAGATTCTCTTTGTGGTGGGATCATAGCACTTTACCCTTTTATGTAGGAGAATATCCAAGCAAGACACATTTGATTGCCTGGGATCAAGTTTATTTCTTTGATGAGAGTGGATATGAATGAAAGTGGTACACCCAAAGACTCGTAGGGGTAGATTGGAGCTGAGACAAGAAGTTGGGAAATATTTCTCGATTTTTGGAGCGGTGTTTCGAAGTTTAGGACACGATTAGGCATTCAGTTGCTGAAGTAAATGGATGTAAGGATAGCGTTCCCCAGAATATTTGAGGCATGTTTGTAGTGAACATTAAGGTACAAACGACTTCTAGTATATGTCTTTTTGTGTTCAGCAATCCCATTTTGTTGGGGAGTGTCGACACAGGAGTTTTGATGAATTATGTCATGTGTTTAGAGAAAGTCTCCTAAGATGTTATTAAGATATTTCGTGCCATTGTCAGTGTGAAGAATTTGAATCTGTGTTTGAAATTATGTTTGAATCATAGAATGGAAGTTGATGAACATGTCTAGAACCTCGGATTTATCGTTTAGTAAGTAAACCCAACAAATTCGAGCGTGATCGTCAATGAACGTGACAAACCATTTGGAGTGAGTCCGGTTGGGAACTCTTGAGGGGCCCCACAATACACTATGAATCATAGTGAATGGTTGTGATGGTTTATACATGGATTTTGGAAATTATGCACGTTGATGTTTTGTAAGCTCACAGATTTCACATTGAAAATTAAATGGTTTTTTATTCAAGAAATTGGAAGGAAATACACGTTTCAAATATTGAAAATTGGGATGTCCCATTCTAAAATGTCATAAAATAATTTCACTATTTTCTAGGACAAACACAGAATCACAAACTTTAATTTGACATTGGTTATCCATAGTGGTCTCGTCAAAGTAATAAGTCCTTCACTTTCCTTAGCACTTCCAATCTTCTTCCCCGATGATAGGTTCTGAAATACACAGTAAGATGGAAGAAATTTAGCAAAGTAATTGAAAGTTTTTGTTAGCTGACTTATAGATAGTACATTGCATGATAAGTTCGGAACATGAAGGACAAATCTCAAAATTATAGTATTAGAAATTTGAATACTCTATTTTCCTACGACCGTGGATAGGGAACCATCTGCAATTTTAACTCTGAGATTACCCGCACATGCGGAGTAAGATGAAAATAGGTGGTGGGAGTCCGTCATGTAGTCCGAGGTTCCGGAGTCAATAATCCATGACGTTTTAGATTGAGTGGTAGAGTTAAGGCTCTTAAAAGATTCTCTTCTCAGAAGCACCGACACGTTGCCGGTGACAACGTATCGGACACCGATTCGCCTCCGACACGTCGACGCGTGTCGGAGGCTTAGGTGGGTAGCCGGCAGAACTGAGAAGGCATAAAAAAGAGAAAAAAGAAGGAAAAGAGAAGGCAGTCGGCAGAACTCTAGCAACTTGGGGAAGAAAGAAGGAAGAAGAAAGAGAAGGAGAGAAAATGAGAGAAGAGAAGAGGAAGAGACCTGTGGAATTGTCGTCTGGGGAAGGTGTATATGGGGAAAGGAAAGAAAACAGTGCACAGTGGAGGAAATCTTGGCTGAAGATGAAAAGTCATCATTTTACCAATGAAAGTTTCAAATTATAGGTCTACCACTGTAAAAGTTTCCATGTTGTATACGTTTTGTGTCTTTTCCAATAGCTGTATTTTTTTTATAAAACAATCTATAATATTTTGTTAGAATTAATTTGTACCATTTTACCCTTCACAACAAACAATTAATTTCGTTTTTACTTTTTGAACTTATGTTATTAAGAAACATTATGAATTTAATGTCAAGTTTGATTTATATTTATCATTATATATATGATTCAATAAGTATAAAAAAATTACTTTAGACTATAAAATTAAAATAACATAAAAAAAAAAATTAATCAATATGTTGGCGATGTATCGCGTCGGAACTTTTTTAAAAAATCGCGTGTCGGAGTGTCCGATACTAATATACTCGTGTTCGTGTCGGTGCTTCTTAGATTACCTTTGTGAGCTAATGAACTGGAAGGATTATTTGTTTGACTCGACGATTGGAGGCTTGAGAACATTGTGTACAGTTGTTCCATTTGCTCGGAGCTAAAAGCACTACCTGTCTCCTTGGATCGTCCAGTCTGATAGTCACTCGATGCTTGATATCTATAGTTTTTATTTTATCTGAATTTCCAATTGGTCGATTTTCCGTGCAAATCCCAACACGTGTCCTCTTTATGTCCCGACTTACGGCAATGCTCACACTAAGGTCGTCCTTTTTGCTAGCGATGGCAAAAAAACCTTCCCTTGTGCTGCCCCGCCCCGCCCTGAATGGGGGAAAAAAATCGCCCCGACGGGTTGGTAGGGCGAGGCGGGGAGTCGGTGTCCCGTCCCGAATTCGCCCCGTCTAAGGCGAGGCGGGGGCGAGGTGGGGGAGTGGCGGGGCAAGGGTGCCCCGCCCTGAACCCGCTCCATTGTCATCTCTACTTTTTGCTGTCTTAGGTCCGACCCATTTAACGCTCCTTTTGAATAAAAACACATAGAACCTGTTTAGTAGAGATTAAAATCGGATTAAAATTGAAAAACTAACCGTTATTGTTGATTTTTATTAGACGAGTGAGATCCAATAACAGCTATATTTTCAATTTTAATCCGATTTTTATCGGTACCAAACGGGCCATAGTTTCAGTCCCACGTTGGATTTTTTTTTATCCAAAATCAGATTTTTGTGGCCCTCCTTTTAAGTAATCAGGCCCAACAACTGTTTGCCCATGATTTAATAGCCCAAGCCCATGTGATAATAA
The DNA here is from genome assembly GCA_903798395.1 of Fraxinus floribunda. Classification (NCBI taxonomy): domain Eukaryota; kingdom Viridiplantae; phylum Streptophyta; class Magnoliopsida; order Lamiales; family Oleaceae; genus Fraxinus; species Fraxinus floribunda. The sequence continues at coordinate 11,544 of CAIGRS010254019.1, forward strand.
GGTTGAAGACTCAGCCCCAGATCTAGTCGACCCAAACGCATCGCCGTTTGTCTCCAACATGATTTTCCTTCGGCTTTCCTCGCGTTAGACTTTTGCGAACACTTCCCTCGTCGACGGTAAGGGTTTCCGGCCAAGAATCTGTCCCCTAGCATCATCTAGGTCACGGTTTAGCCCTGCCAAAAATTCAGCACACTCATTCTCCAATCTTTTCTTGAATCGAGAACTGTCGCCTTCACAATCTCACTTTTCTTTAGTACGAGAGTTGAGTTCTTGCCACAAAGCTGTTATCTCCAAGTAGTATTCAGTGACCTCTCGATGGCCGTGCTTAATTTGCCAAAGTTTTGTCTTGAGTTCGAAAATTTGGACTGGATTCTCAGAGTCTAAATAAGTTTCCTTGACAGCATCCCATACCTTTCGTCGACGGCAGGAACAAGTATGTCTTTCCAATCGTGGGTTTCATGGAGTTTATTAGCCAGGTAGTCACCATGGAATTCTCAAACCTCCATTTTTTAAGGAGGGTGTTGGTTGAGGCCGGCTTTGCAGTTTTTCCAGTGAGGTAACATAATTTCCCTTTTCCATCAATAATCAACTTGATAGACTGCGTCCACTCTCGATAATTCTTCCCATTTAGTTTTTCAACCGTTAATTGGAATGAAGAATTTTCTCCCGAACCTATGGCAAACGCAATTTCAGATTCGTCGTTGAAAGAGTCAAAAGGTTGTGGAGCCTCTGCTATTGGCGGTGGCTTTTGTCATGACTTTCCTAGGTTAGGAACACACCTAAGCTCTGATATCATGAAGAGAAAAACTGTATTTTCTTCTATTTTATTATGTAAAGTACACGTTCTTACTTATAGTACAAGAGGGGGAACATAAAAGGAAAAGAAAAATTTCCTACCATATCTAAAGATTACAATAATAAAAGAATATTCTAAATATTCCAATTAAGGAAATGAACAATAATTTCCAATCTATGTCAATTATCTCATGATTTCAACAATAAGCCATTGTTTGACTCTCTTTAAATCAAACTAATTTATTTCTCATACTCATTTTCAACCACACATTATAATATTTTGCATGTGAAACTAAAAAAATTTCCTACTTTTTATTAGGAATGGCAAAAAAATCCGACAAACCCGATACCCGCAGGCCCTAGGACGGGGCGGGGCAAATTCCCCCGGGGCAGGCTCGGGGCGAGGAAGGGTAACAGGTGCCCCGCCCTGTTGAATTTTTTTTATTTTTTATTTTTGAATTCAATACTTTAAATGAAGATTTTCATTAGTTTTAATAGAAAATGGGAACTAAAATTATTTGTCTCAATCTAATGAATGGAGGAAGTAAAATAAATTATCAAAAATTAAATGGGGTGGTAAACAGGGCAAGGGACCCGCCTCGTTGCTATCCCTACTTTTTAACCACATATTCTCCAAAAACATCACTATTCAAAATATCATTTTCTCCATATTTCTCTTTACAATTGCCATCAAACATGGGCTAAATAATTATTGTGATAAATGAATTCAAAGCCCAGAAACTTGGTAACCAGTGGAAATAGACAGTTCCATGAACTAGGGCATGTTCGGTAGAGGTTAGAATCGGATTAAAATTGAAAAATTAGCCGTTATTGTTGACTTTTATTAGACGAGTGGGACCCAATAACGGCTATATTTTCAATTTTAATTAGACTTTAAGCACGATCGAACACGCCCCTAATTTGCCTTGTTCTTATCTATTTCCATCTTCAATCTTTCTAGCCAAGTAAAAAGTAAACATTTTTATTAGTTCAATTCTGGATAGTCAACCTGCTTAACATTAGCACTTTGTATTGACTATAGATTACATGTGCATTTGCCAAATTATATGAACTAGTGCTAATGTTAACTCCTGATTGGCATGATTTCAGAGTGACCTGGACTTTGTGCATATCATATCATGCACGATTGAACTTGTTCAATTAAATTCTTCAGAAGATAAGATAATTTCTGAACTTTTGATCCGTGTATTTCATGTGGTTGCTCTAGTACTGAATTGCAATTTAACTGTATGTTTAGCTTGAATTAGTGTACCTAAATGCTTGCTTCTATACAACAGGCTGCAAGGAATTGTTGGTTCCTTGTCCCGGATACCAACATTTAGACGTCGTTTCAAGAATTTGGTGAAGCTTTTGTATATAGAAGCTATGCAGACTGGTCTCTTGGTGGATCATGCTGCTGGTTTATCAAATTCTGGACGTGGTAGCAGATCTTATCAAAGAGGGATCAGAAAAGATGAAGATACAGAGGACAGTGAGGAGATTACTCATGACATTGTAAATGCAGTGTAATTATAAATCACGAGACTTTCTCCAGCAACTTATGATACGAGTTTAACTTCTTCAGATGCACTTTGTTCATAACTCGTATATTATAGCTTTGTATTGTGCAGTATGTGATTATGTCGTGTTCGACGTGTATATAGTTGAAAGTGTGGCAAAAGGGTTTGTGATGATTGTGTGCCTAACCTTGTCCGACTAGGCTGGGTTGCTCAGCGCGGTTTGCGGCTTCTATCTCACGACTCACAGGTCAGGATTCAGGCAGCAATGGGAGGTGATTTAACGGATAGACAAGCTCAGCAACGTGGACAGGCTTGGTATTCATGTACTACTATATATCTATTTCTCTGTGGTGTACAAGGCCTGCGCATGGTTCATTTTGGATTAGGTTTGGTTGGTTTTGAGTTCAACCCGAAATCCAAACCGACTTGGATAAATTCCAACCCAGACCAGCCAAATCGAGCGGTTGAAATCGAACCATATCAAATCATTTTGGGTTCGGTTGGTTTGATTTGATTTGGTAAGTCGGTTTGAACATTTGTTTGAATTTGCTTACCTATTTTGGGTTAACTTATTTTTTTGTTTGATAATATATGTAATGTAAATGGTAAATGATCGGTTTTCTCAAAATCATCCTATACATCCGATAATTAGGGACAGGCAAGTATATCAAAATGATAAGTAATTCCTTTTTTTTTTGGTTATTTTGGAATTTGGAGCTTTGGTTGGAAAAGGGAAAACAGTAATTAATTATTTGAGAAAGAATTATATTTATGTTTTTATTATTTTATTTTTTTAAGTTTACAAATATGAATTTAAAATGAAAAAATTAAAAAAAAAAATGCATTAGTGGGTTGAGTTGGTAATTGGTTGCTTAAATCGCAACCAACCCAACTCAACTTTGTAATAGTTAAAATTTACAAAACCAAATTGATTTTTTGATCCAAATCAATTCAAATCAGTTTGATTGATTTTTCGATTTTTTTGTCGACCGTGCATCGGTAGAAAATATCAACCATTAAGTTACTGCCCCTACTCTATCACCTAGTCCTTCATATACAAAAATGCGAGTCACCTAATCAAAAAATTCTTTATTATCTCCACACTTTTTGATACTCAAATCAATTTTGAGTGCTCAAAAGTTCATCGAAGATTAACCACTGTTACATTTGTGATAGAAACACAAATTGATCTCACTGTTAGAGAGAAAAATATCAATTGATGGGTAAAATGGTCTTTTTACCCTAACATCTTGTTGCGGACAGATGAGGATAGGCTAATGGACTCAATTAATAATAATAAGCGAAAATTACACAGAATTTTAAACTTTCAATTTCAAATGTCAGATTTAAAGACTTTCTTTTCAAAAATCAAATAATTATTCATCTTTCAATATTAATAATAATATTATAAAACAAAAAATTAATTTATACCCACCCCACCCCCCATATTAAATTCCTAATTTATCTACATCTCTCTCTTCTCTGGTGTTGGCAGAGTGGAGGGGGCGGTGGTACCTGGTTGGTGGTGATGGCGGCTCGGGGTGATGACGACGGGGATGGAGTAGTTTTGTTAGATCTAGTGGTGGCTGAGGTGGTCATTTTTATTGGTGGTGGTCATTTGTGTTGGTGGCTATAGTGGTACTACTGCGTGAGGCCACTACGTTGTGCCGTAGCTGCCGCGCAACACACGTGGTCGAGATCTGCTGTGTGCTGGGGTCGGGACCAGCAAGCTTTGAGATATGGTTTGAAGTTTTGGGTGTGTTTTCAGTTGGTGGAAGGGGACTGTGATGGTGGTGGTGCTTGTGGTGGTGGTGTTTGGGGGTGACGATGACTTTTTTGGATCCAAAGGTGGCGGAGGTTATGTTGGATGTGATTGTGACTGTGATTTTTTTGGTGGTGGTGGTGGTGGATCTTGGTGGCGGTGGGTCTGCCGAGGCGATGGAGGATCGGTGCAACAATGTGCTGGTGTTTTCCGCGATGTATTGATTTATTTAAGATGGTGGTGTTGCTGTCGCGAGATGGTGGTAATTCTCGCAGCAATGGTGGCAGTGGTGCTGTTGGAGAGAGTGGTGCGATGGTGGTTACCAAGTGTTGATTGTGGTCACAAATTATTTGGTTGATTGTGACCATTGAATCGGTTAATCCGTAATCAATAAACAATATGTGACCAATGGAAAAGATAAATTGTGACAAAAAATAATGTGACCTAAAAACTGTTAAATTGTGAACGATAATTTAATAATTTGTGACTGTCTATTAAGTGTGACTTATAATATTTGTGATTTAACCTAAAAAAAAGTTAATTTGTGATCGATAATTGACAATTTGTGACTGTATACTAAGTTGTGACTTATAATATTTGTGATTTGTAATCTATAAATAAATTGTGACGTTTCAATTTTTTATTTGTGATCGATGAACAAATTGTGACCTATAAATTTTTTGAATTGTGACGTAAAATAATTTGTGACATAAAATTTGTGATTTGTGATCAATGAATAATATGTGACTTATTAATTTAATATATTTGTGACCGATGAACAAATTGACATATAAATTTTTTGAATTGTGACCCTAAAATAATTTGTGACATAAAAATTGTGATTTGTGATCAATTAATAATATGTGACCAATTATATGGAATTTGTGACCAAATTATATGAAATTGTGACCTTAATATATTTAATTAATAAAATATATGTTTAATTAATTAATTTATAAATAAAATTTGAAAAAGTCCGAGACTTGAAATTTTATTTTGATATTTTAAATTTGAAATTGTTGAAACGCGACCTCTTAGTTACTTAATCTTCCCTAATAATAACGGCACTGCCTTCTAGGGCAAAATTTAGTCAGGGCTATGTTGGGCCACGAGAGCATATTTGGAGTGTGTTTGGTAGATATTGAAATCGAATTAAAATTAAAAAACTAGCCGTTATTGTTGACTTTTATTAGACGAGTGAGATCCAATAACGACTATATTTTCAATTTTAATCGACTTTTGAGCTCTTGTTTTTGAGTCTCCTAGTTAGGTCTAACATATTATGCCCCAATTTAGTATAAATCAAAATTCGGATTTTAATTTGAGTAAAAATCAATAACTAATTTTAATCACATGTTTTATAGGATTTATAATTTTTCAACCACACATCTTATCATTTTCTATCAAAATATACTAAAATATAATTTTAATCCCAACAAAACAGGGGCTAAGGGTTGTTTTTCCAAAAAAATATAAAATAAATAAATTTCTTATTTTGTTGCTTGTTTATAATGCCCTTCGGGATACAATTTACTAGCAGTTTCGTGTTGTGCAGTGCTGATTGGTAACAGTTGCACAAACATGCGAAGTTTAACCAAAATTACATGAAAGTGAATTTTCATCGTTTCAAAAAGTTAATGCCCATCGAGTTCCAAGCTCAAACTTAATCCTTTCCCTCTTATATTTTTCTTTATGTTGGCACTTCCTATATATTTTAAAAGTGAAATGGTACAATAAAGTAAATTTATAACAAAGTTAAAAAAACAAATTTACACTTGGTAAATTACATTTATTTCCCGTTTGATGTCATTTATTTCAAAACTCTTTATTTTACATATTCATTTTCAATTGCACATTTACACAATAAAAAAATTCTGCATGTAAATCCAAATTTTTAATTTATTTCGTAACGACACATTCTTAAAAAATTCACTATTCAAAACATTGAAAATATCAAATAATGGTTATCAAACCTGGGTTAAATATCAATAGTGATAAACGAGTTAAGGAATCTAGACATACGATTGTAACTGATGGTTATAACATTATTTAGGGCCACATTATTTTAGAAGAATGTATTCTGCAATAGTAGATTGATAGAGAAT
>CAIGRS010254030.1:0-14869 GCA_903798395.1 Fraxinus floribunda
TTTTCATGACATGTTCGATTATACATTGTCGAAATTAAGAAAAATTGGGCCATAACCCAAACGCAGTTATTGAGGCCTTGGATTTTTGGAACTTAATATTTGTAACAACTTCGGCGCACTCCGAGAATGTTTACCAATTAAAAAAATACTTATATTAACAATTACTTATTTACTTATAAGTAAACATTTCAAGCATAGCCAAAAATGTAAGACACTAGGCCGCGAGGTTGGCCCCATTATAATGAGAATTTAGAAAAAATGTATTTTGATATAGTAATTTTTTGAAGAACGTGTTGTTAAAAAAAATGAAAAAGTTTCGGAACATTACAAGTACGTGATATAGAACAAACACACAGTTTTTCTCACAAATTCCAATTTTCTTGATCCCAACACGAGAATGTGGAGCCAAAAACACACCCTTGCCAATTTTCCTGAGGGGTTTGCCCAACAATCAAAGAACATGAAACTCGTGGAGTTAAAATAAGCACCCTTACCAACTGCCAACTAAATGCTATATAAGAAAGAATTGATATTAACATGTGTTTGTAACTCATAAGAGAGGGCAGAAAGCTACAAATTCCAAGATCTCGAACAAAATTTCAAATCCTCAGATTTCCCCGATTCGAGTTGGCTTCTTATACCTAGCATTTATCATATACAAACCAATTACAATTAATTGAAAACATATCGAAAGATTTTCATAGTCACATACACACGTCACATGTTCTAATTATATTCCCATCATGTTTGGTTCGATAAACAGATATCGACTTCATGTCATATTAGCCATATTCGAATGAAACATTTGTGATAATTGTGTTCAGTATCTGCATTGTGCTCGCTTACAGTTGGATGAGGCATCCGATTATGCCTAATACACTCTTATTTGCTTCAATGCACAAGAAATTTTCATTATACAATCGAATGACTTGGGTTACAATCTATCCCTTCAATTTTGATCATAATTCTCACCCCCTCTTTACCCTCGAACAGAGAAAGGATGAAGAAAACCTATTGAGCAATCTCTTTAACCCAAGACTACAGCCACTGTCCCCTTTTTAAAACTATAGGTTGTTAGGATAGCTAGCTTAGCAAGGACAAACGCATGCCAGAATTGAACTTGACAAGGCATTTGAACTTGGTCTAGCTCTCCCACGTCTAACCTGAGCCATTTTAATGTTAAAGTATCCCTCCTCCTGACAATGTCCATTTGAATCGCATCGATCTAATAAGTGGGAGCCTCTTTAGGTACATGCAAAACATGCCTCAAACACAAGAATCATTCCCTCATCTTTGTCCTAAATTGGTGCTAGTTTCCATCTTCACTTATTAGCATTATTTGTTATTTTATCCATTTTAAGATTGCCACATGTCCATCTTAATACATTGATCTTGGGGCATTGTGTTCTATAACGGCCTAACACTCAGTATCATAAAACATGTGGTTAAAAAACCATTTTGTTGAACGTCTCTTTAACTTTATTGGTATCTTCCAATCACATCAATGACAGTGAACTGCCTCCAAATATTCTACAGCCAGAAGTTCGTAAAATGTTTCTTCATTTGCATCAAAACGACATCTAATTCTTCCCCTGTTAATATCATATTAAATGAAGATTTCTCAGTCCTATATATACCTGATAGAAAGTTATATACTGAACAATGAGATTACTAAAAAAAAAAATGATTACAAACTGAACCTAAACAAGTAGTATTCCACGTGAAGTTCAAAGACAGATGTAGAATACCCCACAGAGGGGACAAAATTTCACCTCCTTTAACTCACCTTTCCGAGCACAAATATGAAGTTGAGTCCAATCCCGATCATCCCTGTTACCTCCCTGCCCGAGCCAAGATCTGCTCCTATTTGAACACAGCTCAAACTCTGGCATTATGGGATCTTTCTATCCACCTTTATATCCAAGAAAGAAGACAAGACTTCACCCCCACAAACTTAAACTCTCAAGACTTCACTCCTCTTGTTGAGTCAGTTCAAAATGAATAGATCCAAGCCCTTTTACATTAATCAGAGGTTTGAACTTCAAACACCTAGATTATCTTTTCTATCTTGAATGATTCAAGAAAAAACCCGTAAGTTTATCAATAATTGAAGCCTAAAAGACCTCTACTTCATGGATTTCAACTTAGATAATTCTATTGTTTGGAAATCGATCCACTCCATAATGCCCTTGCATCGTTCTTCATCATGTGCTACCAAATCAGCTAACTTGGTAAATGCATGGCACAATTTCTCATACCTGACCTGCTCGGGAGAACTAATCCAACCATCGTAATTGATCGGAACCCTTGCGTAGGGTCTATTCACATCTCTCCTCCATCTCTTCAATATATACTTCTCGGGAAGTAATGCCACATCATTACGAATTAAAACTGAGATTGCATGCTTGCAAATAATTCCTCTAAACTCAAATAAGTGACAACTACACTCAAATTCACATTCATCCCTATGAAAGGACACCTTAAATATTTTTTTCTTCATACCTTCATCGAAGATGATATCCTCACGTACCTCATAAATAGCATGCAAGTATGAATCTTGTGCAGATAAGACTTCACAATAAACCTTTCCAGTAAATTCTTCTTGGAACTCCCTGAACTTCGAGATTGTATAAACTGATTGGAATTGCTTCTCCATTTCGTACTTTGTTGCACATGGAACCATTTGTGAAAATGATTTGAAATCAGCATGAAACTCCTTCTCAACTTTACTTCTCAATGCACGCTCATATTGCTCTACAAATTGCTTTAGGGATGTTTTCGAATGAACATAGCCGTCAAAAAATGCATTCATGCTCTCACTTCGTTTAGTGGTTGACATACCAGCCCAAAATGAAGTTTTCAAAAAGCATGGTACCCATCGACTTCTCTCATTGTATAATCCAGTCAACCAATCATGCTCTTGCAATTTATAATCTTCAAGCATCTTATTCCAACCTTGCTCAAATTCTTCACAAGTTTGTGTATCGTACACCAACCCATGTACAACAGAAAGAATAGAACCTTTATGGCTGTGGTTGCTGAATTTTTCTGGTAACTTCTTCAAAATCTGCCACAAGCACCATCTATGCTTGGTGTTTGGAAAGACGATTTCGATTGCATTTTGCATAGCCTGAACTTGATCTGTAATTATTCCATTTGGAGTTTGATCATGCATACATTCAAGCCATGTCTTAAATAGCCATACAAAAGTCCTCGTGTCCTCATTCGAAACTAAACCACATCCAAGTAGTATTGATTGTCCGTGATGATTCACCCCAACAAAAGGAGCTAAAGGCATATCGTACTTGTTAGTCAAGTATGTGGTGTCAAACGTAACTACATCACCGAATTCCTTATACGCTTGTCTACACCTGTTATCTGCCCAAAACACGTTCCTCAACCGGGCCTCTTCATCTAAGTCTATACTAAAATAGAAACCAGGACTACTTGTTTGCATCTTTGAAAAATACGCTTGTATCGCAACAGCGTCTTCTTCACCAAGTTTTAACTGTCGTACTTTGTCAATGATATTTCCACCATCTTTTTCAACACGTGCCATCTTTTCATATCCACCTGTTTTAACTACGGTTGAGTTAAAACTCTTCTGCAACGGAATCATTGCAGTGTCATTTATTTCAAGCTGTCTTTTTACGCGTGCACTAATTTGGCGATTGCATCGATATAGCCTAGATTTGGTTGGACTTGTTTTGTGGTTGTGCTCGAGATGGACACTGTTAATACGCCATGTTCCACAAATTTCTGAACTTGCTGCCAATCTGGCTTTACATCCCGTTTGGATGGTTGGTCGAGGCTTTAGAGAAGAACTTGAACCACTGATTCGACGGCCTTCTCGACTACATGTAAAAGTTACATACCGGACAATCCCATCATCGCCCTTCTTTGAATTTCTTTTTCTCACGGGAAAACCGAGTTGGTAAGCATAGTTTTTGTAAAATTCAAAAACCTCATTTTCATCTTTAAACTTCATCCCAACAACGGGCACAATAGTGTCATTTTTTTCTCCTGAGCTTTTATCATTTGGATTGTCATCATTGGATGAATGAATATCCAGGTAACCTGCATAGAAGAAAAACCGAGCATAAAACTTGTCAGTTGCCTTGAACAATTCTCAGCTTGGCACAAGAATAATCAAACAAAGTCTTTTATGTGCAAGTATATATTGTTGCTACTATTATATACATGAATGGTCGGGAAATCGCTATCTTATAGTGCAATTTTGAGGTAGTAGTATGATCTGGTTCTCTTAAAAGCTCTGTAATAATCTCCCATGGGGGCTTCTGCTTTGTTACTTGCACCTCTCTCGTCTGGGACTAGTGAAATGAGTAGCTATAATTTTTCTTCGTTTCTTCATAGTCCGAAGCTCATATTCACTACTAAGCCCAGAAAAATTGCATTTTAGAGATGTGGGTTTAAGTCCCCACTAGCTCAGAAATCATTTGACCACATACCCAAACAGTTCCGAGAAGAGAATCTTCGGGATGGATGTAAGTTTTACTTCGGGCGCCGTTTTATGCTTTGTTTAATTTAGGGCTTGTTAAATTTCAGCTTGTGGGCTTTGGCATCTTGGGTATTTGTTTAACCTTCCAACAATAGATAGTTTTTGGGTTTCATCCGTAGAAATGAAACTCATAAAGCACTCATTTACCGGAAGATTCGAACAAAGTGAGAATTTTAAATGAAAATTAAGAAGAATAAATGTTACCCGTTCTGTCACTGGCGTCTATATTGCCGGCTTCGTTGATTGTGTTTTCATCTCCTTCCATTTTGGTCTGCTTCTCTGTATGAAGTGGGTTTGGTGTCGATTGCAGATGACAGGGAAAAGGGGTAGGGTTCACAGAAAAGAGCTTCTTCTCCTTTTCTTTTTGCATTTTTTTCTTAATGGTAGGCGATATTTTGACTATTTTAAGTCTGACACGTCAGCAGCCTGTAACCCATTCGATGTCTAGCACTCCCTCGTATGTGAAAAAATTTTGAGTTTGACACTCGATTATATATTAAAATTTGTGTCATTAATTATTTGAAGTATTGTTAAAATTAAGAGCAATACTATTTATTCTCAGTGCGTTTACAACTCCAGTTTAGGTGGTGTTAATGTGAAATTAAATGATAGGTGAAATTAAATAAGTTATTTAATTTCACCTTTCATTTAACCTATGATTTAGAGCCATCTAGGTTGGAGTCGTAAATACACTGAGGATGGATAGCATTTTTGTAAAATTAATATATAAAATTTTTTCACTTCATAAAATGTCAAACTTGATTTACATATAGCAAGATTGTAAAATGTAAATGTGTATTCTTTGCTTTACACTTTGTTTGATATTTTCTTTATTTTCAAAAAATTATGATCGAAAAAGTGTTTTTTAAACTATTCAATAGTGTGTTGTCATGTGGCACGATGTAAACAATGATATAAAAAATTATTTACATGTAGCATGATTGAAAATTTACGTGTTTATTCTAAAACTCTTCATGCGCCAAAATCCAATCCTTCACAACTTCGCTTAAAGCTTGTTTGGTACAGATTTTTTATATTTTTTTTTAGAACGCGTGATTAAAAGTGAAGAAAATTTGTGAAGCCCATAGGATATACAATTTAAAAAAATCTTTGACAAACAAGCCTTGATGTAAGACGTGCTTTTAAGGGTGAGAATTTCGACAATGATCATAAGTTTGGGCATGACTTCTAGTAGATTTGTTTTTGCTAAACTTAACTGTTCCGTAATAGTTATACTTAGCTACGTGTACAATTATTTCAATTCATGAATTCTTTTCGGATACGTGTAGCTACCTTTATTGTGCATTATCGATGGTATATAAGAAAGGATCATATTGAATATTATCGATACAGATTGACTCAATGCTTGATGAAGCGAACAAAATGATAACGCTCAGAAATCAATATAGCACGATTTTTTCAATTTTAGGATGACCGGCCATGTTATGATTCACAGAAGAGAACGATGAACAGACAAAGGTGTCTCTTATTTCTTTAGTTTGTTTTGCTATGAGCAGTAACAATTCATTCTTATAAACAAGGCAGAGAAACTCTTCAATTTGATTCAAACGTTGAGTCCGAATAACAATTTTTGAGTACTCCACACGAGCAACTGGCTTTTTCAGAAAGAAAAAGGGATTATTCTGAGTTGCTAGGAGGCTCTTCTTTCGGATGCTTGGACCCATAGTGATCAATGAGCTGATTCTGATTTGCTAGCTGCACCTGGAAATCCAAATCCCAGAATAGGTAAGAACTTTCAGCACTAAAATTCATATATAGTAAAAAATGTGTCGCTTAACAGCCAATAAGGAGGTCACAAAAAAATGTAACAGCTGAATCTCGACATTTAAGAAGTGCTGCAGACTCCACTAGAAAGTTAGGCGATGAAATATAATTTGAGTAATGCTATTTAGCCCCACTGGGGTTACAACACCAATCTAGGTGGCTTTAATGTACCATTAAATGATAGGTGAATTTAAATAAGACGTTTAATTTCACTTTTCATTTAACCTATCATTTAGAGCCACATAGACTGAGATTGTAACCCTAGTGGGGATACATAGCATTACTCATATAATTTAGATAGCCTTTACAAAGAATTCTGGCTTAGTCTGTTCGAGCCCCGGAAAAGGCAGTGCCCATCATAACTTCATAAGCCCTGAATATCATGTCAACTTCACTTCTAAACTAGTATAGATACAACAAAATATGATACTGAAACTACTAGCATTCTCTTTAGATGGATACAAGGATACAGTGTAATTGTAAATACACCTAAAATAAGAAGCATTCGTCAATTTTCTTCACAGAATTTAGGCATCAAACTTGGATAAATAATATGTAGACCCGATCAAATCAGACACTAAAAACTATATTTCACTCGATACAAGGGATTGTGTGAAAAAGGAATGAATAAACGGTACTGCAAGATCAATATCATAATTCCGACATACAAAAGCATGCAAGATAAAAGCAAGAGCAAATCATAATTCCAAAGCCAAAAAGACGGACAATTTCTTCAACAAAAGAAATGACTCCACCCTATGTAGAATGCTGATATTTCCAAACAATTATTCTTTTACGCCTACAGGTCCTGCAATCTCCATATAATCAGACATCCAAGATTAGCCTCCTGAAGACGCTCTACCAGGAGATCCCATTTCCTGGAAGACGCATTCAAGTTGTTATGTTTGGTGCTTGACAAATAAGTGCGCAAAAGTTTACAAATACATGGGTTATCGAACATCAAGGTATGTAATTCCATTCACCAGTTACATGGCTAAAAAGAAAACTACATTCTGTGACGGGATGTAGCTGTTTAATAACTCATTCTCAGTGATATTTGAAAACTCTGGTTTAGAAAGAAGTTACAGCTTAGGCATCTACTTCAATATTGTAGAGAGAAAGGAATAAGAGAGGTTTTAAGGCACCTCAAAGGCTATATGAGAATAGAGGCTGATATTGTCAATACTACTTTTTGGTGGATTTATGAGCAGCACAGTGATCATTGTTTTTCGTAACAGTATATAGAATTGGGAAACTTATAGTTGAATAGTATTTTTTTCTATGGAATTGCAATCCATCTTTGCTTATCAAATCGAACAAAGATTGAACTGCTTAGGTTCCTTCTCTCTGCTTGAGAGATCAAAGCCGTAGTACAGAAATATCTCTGACCAAACAAGAGACTATACTCTAATTAAAAGAGATTATGAACCTTTCTCCGTCAGTGAGGGTGGGGGAAGGAATGTTAATAAAGGATGTTCTAAATCAACAAGACTGGAAAGAATGTTTTCTCATGTGACCGGCACTTAACCAGTAAAGGGATGTCCAAACAGAAAAGAAAGCATCTATATACCCATTTAGCAAGTAGAGGCACCTCAGAGTAGTCCCTACTTGTTCTCTTACTTAGTTATCCACTAGCTGATTACTTCTTTAACCGCCAATGGAAACTACCTTTCTTGGTTTTTGATTTTTCAATAACTGTTTTCACCTCCACTTTTCACACACAAGTTTGTGGAAAAATGTCTTCTATTGTTCTTAATACTTTGTTATATGTACTATGTTAAAAGTTATTTCCTAATTCCAACAACACATGTACGAAAACCTGCTGACTCCCTGAGTGTGCTCCAATAGCTAGGACAAAGAGAAAACCCATATCACATAGAGGTTAGTTCTGCAATCATGCTATAGTTGTAGTTTCGAAGTTGTGCTTAGTCATCCATATTTTTAGGTTGAATACATTAGTAATACATTTGGCACTAAACAGGAGAATTGGATGATGAAGAAGAAGAGAAAGGATTTTCTGATGATGGACAACTTCATTGAACAAGGAACCATATATCTTCCAAAGGAATAGAAGTTATTTGTTATGGTGCTAGTTCAAGTAATGCAAATGCCAAACCAAAAAAGATAAAATTTATTTCTAATATGGAACAGTTTGTATCAATTTGACCACATTGTAAAACCCTACACCTTATCGAAACTCATGTATTGTATGTATCAAGCAAAAAAAATGCTTGCACTATTGGTTTTGGACTACATTCCAACAATTCTTGTTCCCCACTTTGGGATTCGTAAAAAATAGGTATTCTGACTCAAGTTCACTATGCAGAATTGATTTTATTAATATGTTCTGGTCCTGTATACAACCCAGTCCATTACTTGAGAAACAGAGATAGACTGCGAAAGAAACTTCACTACAAAAACAAGTATAAAAATATGTCAATCTAAGCTAAGAGATCTACACCCTTCCTTTAAAAAAAAAAAAAAACTCTTTTTCGTGATATAAAACTCTGGATTTTGATTCTTTCACCAAAGCATAGATTTGAGAATAAATCAGAATAAAGAAATTATATAGGAAAAGTTTAAGGTAAAAGAAAAAAGCTGATTCAGCAATGAGACAGTAAGATTCATATTCAATTTGAATGCCAAACTAAAATGTAACGAAGTAAGAATTTTATCAACTCCTCTTCAATTTTGGGCTACAATATTCAGAATACCTCATTAACCCATCTTTATATTACTGGGATACAATTAAGTCAAAGAGATTCAGGCATTGTTCCTGATTTCATTAAGCAAAAAAGAACAATTAAAATACTTTATAAGATGAATCAATTATTTAAAAAGTTGATTAATCTTTAATCAGATTAATAATAAATTATTCACACAGGCCACAGCAATATTCAGCTTGGTCTAGCCAAACGGATGCTCAAAGGAACCATCTTAACTTCAGAAATTACCACATTTACTGTTTTATTCAGTTTCTTTTTCAACCCATTAAAAGTTAGCAGTACAAATAATGGAACCCAGGATGATCTGATGATTGACGATTAAAAATTGCACTAAAATTGAAAAAAATAATTGATAAATAGAAAACACGGAGAAGAAGATTAATTACTTTACAGATGGGGCAGATGACTTTGAGGCCAACAGCACGGGCCTCGAGCTGAGACCCTCTGGCCTTCTGATTCTTCTCTGCATTTTTTCTCTGCGCCTCGATCTTCTGCTTTCCCCGAGTCATCTCTCTCTATAACTCTCTGTGTTGTATGTAGTACGATGCAGTCGGGCTTCGAAATTGGATGACGGAACGAGTCGAATGAGGAGAAAGGGGGCGGGGGACCGGGTCAACTCGCGGTCACAATGGATCCCGTATGTAAGCGTGTGTTTTGCACGGAGGAAAGTGAGATGACGCGTGGAAGGAGGAAAATCTTCTACTGTGTGATTTAAAAATATGAGAAATTAAGAGAAACGTAGAATAGTAAAATGAACATGAAAAAAGTGATTTTTTTTTTTTTTGAAATGGAAAAAAGTGATTTTTAAAGAATAGAAATCAAATAAAACCTGGTAAAAAGAAAATGGTCCATAATAAAAAAAATATGCGAGACGTGACGAGCTATAGCATCAAATTTTACGAGTTTAGGCTGTGTTTTCCTAGTTTAATATTGTTGTCAGAAATTTAGTTATTCCTTTTATTTACTTTTTTTATTTAACCGAATATTCAAATAATGGACAAGAAAATAAAAATACAAATGCACCTTTTGGAGCCTAAGCTCCCACCTTTTAGTAACAGAGCTTGTATTAGGCAATCAAAATAGTAATGTTATTCATCTTTATTGGAGTTACAATCCCAATGAAGATGAATAGCTTTACTCCAATCAAAAATAGAATTGATCGTCTTTAGTCATGTTTTTCCCATAGGCATGACTTTCTCGCTCAAGTCCGTCAAGGCCTAGCTTTTCCCAAAATCTAGTACACTGTAGTCTCATTGTAACTATATTGGAAGGTAATGATTCTAATGTCCCTAAAAAGAGTGAACTCACAACCGTGATATTGAAATACCCTTCTTTCTATAGTCGTTCCACATTTTCATTAATAATGACGTGACAAAATTGTTGATCTAATTGAACAACATAGAATGAGACTACTTGTACACCCAAATGTATACACTTTGATTGACATTTCTTATGTGTCAACAATATATACTTTGATTTAACATGTTAACTTGATCTTATGTTGCTCCTAAACATGTATATACACACATGCAATTTCTGGTCAACTACAAAAAACTACATCGCTAGAAATTATAATCGAGTGACCAAGTTGGGGGAAAAATTGATGACTAGAATGAGAATCTACAAAATAACCAACCTCTACTAAATAATAACCTAAGAGCATCTCCAAAAGACTCTTTAAACATGAGATACTCTCTATTTTAAAGAGTCGACATTTAAAATTATGCTCCAAGAGATTCTTTAAATTAACATTTTAATTTAGAGAGTGAGTCTACTCTCTATAATTAAATACGTTTAAAAAGTTTCAATTTTCAATGTAGGAAAGTAATAAAATAATTTAAAGAAAAGCTAGTTAAAATAAAAGATAAAGAAAAATAATAAATATTTTTTGGGAGTAATAAAATTAAGTATTAAATATAAAGGGTTTGTTGAAGTACTTCAAATTTTTAACTCTCTAAATTTATAAATATTATCCAAATGATAGAATATACCATTTAAAAATAGAGAGCCTCTTGGAGATGATCTAACATCTAATNAAAGCTAGTTAAAATAAAAAATAAACAGAAATAATAAATATTTTTTTGGAAGTAGTAAAACTAAGTGTTAAATATAAAGGGTTTGTTGGAGTACTTTAAAATTTTAATTCTCTAAATTTATAGATGCTCTCCAAATAATAAAATATACCCTTTAAAAATAGAGTCTTTTGGAGATGCTCCAACCCTCAAATTTTCAAATAAAATTTCAATAACTCTCTCCACAACTTCTAACATTCAGCAAAGAGTATACAGTTGATCAAGTCCAACCTCTTTTCAAGAACATGAAACTAAAACTTCAGTAACGCTATAAAAGTTAAAAAGGAAAATTACTTTTTAATAAATGTGCTTCTACAAGTCTTGGCCAATCATACTTTTGTAATACCATAATAGACTAACTCAAACTGAACAGGCTAATAAAAAATCAGGTTCTTGTCTACACTTGCATATTTTACATATGCTTCGAGCTTTGGCAGCACTTGGTCTTTCTTTTTCATAAGCATTGCAAGATCCCACCAGGACACAACATTGGCAACTAGCTAGTTGAAACTGCAAAAATTGTATATGAAATGAGTTTTATCTGCACAAGATAGGAACATTCAAGTTATAAACTCAAAGTAAAAGCATCATAAATATAAGTAACTCTGTATGCATATGATGATTACACTACTACACTTGACATGATTAGTAAGGAAGATTGGATAGCAAAATAGAGTATTAAATAAGAAAAATATGCCAAAATTTTCTTTCATAATACTATCTATTCCTATTCACTCCTGAATGCCAAATATGTGAAAGCCATCAATTTGTAACTAGATAGGGCTGGTACCTTGATCCGAAGATTCCACTGAATCTTCAGTCAGTATCATCACATCTAAAATCTAGCTTCTCTTTTTACAGAAATTAAAGAAAAAAGAACTAGAAAGAGAAAAGGAGAGGCTCGCCATCATGATGCAATGTCGAACATAATAAATATTGTGGTACGGCTGCTGAATCAAGCTCATAAGAACCATCTGGCAGGCTTCCACCCTGCTTGTCTTTCAAGCAAAAAGCAGGTATCTGATGGGAGAATTTAAGAATCTCAGTCAGTAGTATGGTCATTGGTTTGACCCCAACACCCTTTTCTCCCACTCGAGACTTGAAAAGCGACTTGTAACCACACACTAATTCAAGAGGTGCAGCTACTATAGATATGTCGTCTACATCCAGAATCTCCAGAATCTCGTATTTACAGTTCTCCAATTCAGAAAGTTTCATTTTTACATTCCAATTCTCATAACAAGCCCAGATCTGACCTACTTCAGGAAGTATGGTGAACACATCCTCCTTTTCCAGTGGGGATGGTTCTATTTTCAACTGGTGAGAAAATGGAAGAGTGCCAACTATTTTGTGAGTTTTTCCCTTCTCAACCATAAATTTTCCACAACATATTGGTATGCTTTTATCAACCCATCTTATCATGTCCCTTGATGACAGACAGTTAAGAAGCCATGCTACGTGATAAGTATTCTCTGGAAGGCTGTCAATCTTCTTAATCTGACAATAGTACTTTGGTAAAGCATCCTCATCACTGTATACTGCCCATATCTGACCAACCTGAATCTTCTCTTTGGATTTGTCTGCATCAAAGTTGTAAAACTCCGACTCGGGAATTTCCACAGAAACTGGCGCACCATTGCAACTAGGATTTAGAGGCTCACTACAAGAAACATACATTTTAGACCTAATATATCTGCGAGGGTACCGCTTACCAAAACCTCCAAGGTTATTTCCTGTCAGATTATTGCCATCATCGTCAAGAGTGTCACAACTTTCATTGGATTCCGATGCCATTTTTCTTTTCTTGCTATTTCTTTTTGAGCTGTCC
This sequence comes from Fraxinus floribunda, assembly GCA_903798395.1. Classification (NCBI taxonomy): domain Eukaryota; kingdom Viridiplantae; phylum Streptophyta; class Magnoliopsida; order Lamiales; family Oleaceae; genus Fraxinus; species Fraxinus floribunda. Next base: position 12,931 of record CAIGRS010254030.1, read on the forward strand.
CTGTGACCATGCTTGTTGATTTTGGCATCTACGTGCTCAGTATTTTTATCTGGCCCGGACTCATCAGCAACTTCCTTGTTTAAACATGGGTCTTTTTCATTGCCAACCAACTGTATGGAGCCTCCAGATGCAGCTTGTGAGCCAACTTTAAACGGGCGCTGGCTTGTGGCGTCTTTCTGTGGGGGAAAAGCAGGCCAGCTCCAATGAGCTCCTCGAGGTGATATCAGAAAAGAATTCATTTCATCTTCGTCACTGGAGTTTCTACAGGTTTGACAAGTTAATATCCCGTTGGCTGCGTGCTTGTCATACAGGACCCAACACGAACAAGATGGGCAACCAATCCAGGTTGGTTGGTTGAAAATTTGAAATATAATCCTTGTTGAGTTGAACCAGTGTTACACTCCATCACTGATACAGAACAGTCCCCAAATTCATATAATACACAATCTGATTTATGATCCACAATTAATGACGATAAATATAAAGCACAAAAGTTTAACCCTTTAGTATAGTGACTAATACTCTCCATATGCATAAAGTATAAAAAATTATTCATAAAAGATCAGGACCAATATCTTAGAACATGCGATTCACATCATTAAATTTAAAATCGTAGTATAATTACGGCATTAACTTTGATAAAGTAAACCAACCCAGCAATTATAGCATGCCTTAAAATTTACTTCAAAGCTCAAAACGATCATAATCATTCCACACAATTCATAGCAGAAATAAACGAGAATTCACGCACGAAGATTAAGGGACTAAAGAGAAGTAACAATAATGAGTTGGCAAACAGTGTAAAACTTTGTCAGATTATAACACGAATCTTCAGAATATTTCATAAGGGTGTCCCTACTAGTGGCACAATGCATCAGACTTCGGCTGCAGTAAAAAGTGTGGAAGGGTTAGCGAAGGCATGCTCCATAAGTTAACACTCAGATGACTCTAGTAGTAAGCAAGGATTCTCACGCTATTTAATTATAATAAATTAAGGAAATTGGAATATAAATACGCTTATAAGAAAATCCCATAATTAATAGGTGCGAGGTTTAATACGAGAGAAAATATAGCTTGCATACAGATCTGGAATGGGGTAGGAGAGAAGGTGAAAGAATCAAGAGCACAAGATACACACTTTGGTATATGTTTAAAGAAAAGAAAAAAGAAAAAATTGGGCTGGGAATAGTTATTGAGCCAAATATTAAAATGACAAGGTGTAAGCTAAGTAGGCCATGATTATAGGCAGTGTAGATGATCGCTCAAGGCCCCATTTTTATGCTGGCCCAAAAAAATTTATTGCATGTAGTTCATAAAAAATTACAAACAAAATAAGATTCAAATACAATCAACCAAGCCAATGAGCTGTCCAATTATATATTTTGATCATACTCTTTCTTCATTTAAGTTAAGGTTTATACAATTTCAAAAAATATGAAAATATTTTTACATTTTTGTTTGATTCTAGAAAAATTGAAGATTGCAGATGATAATTCTTTGAAGTGATGGTATGACAAGTTTGAAGAATTTTTTATGACACAAATTCTGATATTATGGGTAGAATATTATTGACTGTGCTAATTACAATTGCATCTATCGATAATAACTTCTCAAAGTGAAGTTCATAAAATCCTACATTAAGTTAACAATGTCATGGGAAAAGTAGAATAGATTGGTCATGGTGTCTATTGAAACAGATTAATTGTAATAGTATAATTGTTAATGTTTCTATCAAAAAATCTAGAAGAGTACATTTAATTTAGACATTTGAAAGTTATTATTATTATTATTATTTTGAACATTTTTATTTAATAAAAATTATTATTTATTACTATTATATATATGTTTTAAAATATTTATATGGCCCCATATTTGAATTTGGCATAAGGCCTCTAAAATCTGAGGACCGACCTTGAAGCCAAGCTGGTTGACAAGTTTG
>CAIGRS010254043.1:0-13199 GCA_903798395.1 Fraxinus floribunda
TAGTTCAATGTTAAAATCAATTGAGCATTGTCGAAATCAACACATTGTAAATCGGACTCATGAAGAAGATCAAGGTCGAAGTCATGCATTAAACCCAAATGTCAAGAGAGATCAAGAGTTTACGAGGCAAATATGAAAGAAATTTCGAAGTAGGATAAAGAACTAAGTATTAAAGCCAAATGTCAAGAAAGATCAAGATCAAGAGTTTAAGAGCCAAACATGAAAGAAATTTCGAAACAAGATAAAAAACTAAGCTTTCGAGATCATATGTAAAGGTAATGTAAATGTATAATACTTTGATCTTTAGTAATGAATGATAATAACTCTAAAATCATTTTGTGCACAAATAATTATTTTCATATCACTTGCATAAAATATTTTGATCAAAAGTACGATGAATTTTTCAAAGTGATGCTTAAATTTAGATCACATATCAAAAAAACGTATGGTTCGCCATGGTCAGTTTTTTGACTGTTCTGACCTCGAAACATGCTATGAGTACATGATCTTTCACAGAAAACATGCAACAATTTGAAATGAAGGGAAATGATTGAAAGATTGGAGGAGAGAAAATACACACACACAGACATGATTGATACATTTCAAATTTCTGGCAAAAATTCATGTACTTAAGGAATTTTTCTCTGATCTCAACGGCTAGTTGGTCGTCCGGTAGAGTGGCGAACGTCCAGTAGGGTCGTCCAGTTGGGCTTGCGTTTTGATTGCTATAAATATTACTTCACTTTTCATTCAAAAAACAATGAAAAGAGAGCTTTCTTGTGAAATATATTTGTAAAATATCTTCTTTGAACTTACATTTTTACATTCATTTCATTTTTTTTTTATAACAAAAACTTTGAATGTTGGATCAAACTTCTTGAATCATTTATTTTATCAAAGTTTTTCATTTTTCTTTGTGCTTAATTTATCTATATCAATTTTAGAAGAGATATATTTTCGAAGAAGATATTTGCACTTACATTGCATAAACTTCCTCTTTTTCATATTGAAACTTTAATTGATTGAACTAAACTTGTAAATTCATCATATTCATCAAAGTTTCTTAATTCTCTGTTAGTACTTAATTTATTATAATCATTCATTAAAAGAGAGATATTTCTTGAGAAGATTTTTGAACCTACATTGTATTTATTTTTTCATCATCTCATTGAAACACTTTGATTGGTTGAATCTAATTTTTTGACTATCATATTCATCAAAGTTTTTTATTTAACACTTGAGCTATCATTTATTACTATTCATTAAAGTGTATGCCTCTCTTATTACTTAATTTGTTCGTATTATTTATCAATAGAGAAATTTAATTGTAAAATCACTTTGGTAAAGTGTGAGTCATATTGAGGTTCCGTAAAGCTCAATATTGTATAAGGATAGGTGCTTCTTGTTTGTAAGTCAGCGAAAATATTGTAAAGAGTTGGATTGCAGCATAAGTCAATCAACATAGTGAGAAGGCCTTGCTCGTGCTGGAGAGCTTGGTAATGGAGGACGTAGATCATTGCTTTGGATCGAACCTCCACAATTATACCGTTTGTATCATCTTTTCCTTTTATTTATTGCTTTTATATTTGTGCTTAATTATCAACTTGAATTTATTTTAGAAAAAGTTTAAAAAATCAATTTACCCTCCTCTTGATTAGTTATTCTTGAGCTTTCACATTTTCCATTCTTCTAAATTCATCTTCTGTTTTAGGTGATTGTTCGCTAGTCAATTTAAAATTATTAGCAATAAGCAATGAACAGGTTTACACTCAAGCATAGAAAACTTTTCAAATATTTTCTTCACGTAAGAGCTTTGTTTTAACAACAATATGCAATTATCCCTATCCTTTTCTAATTCCATTCCAAGAATCCTTTTAACATGTCCCAAATCTTTCATTTCAAATTCAGATTTCAATTTTGACTTAATAAAACCAATTTCAAATCTATGATGACAAGTAACATATCCCTTTGAAAAAGCAAATAAATAGATTCAAGTCCACCTGACCCTTTAAAAAAGAAACGATAATCAAAATTGCTTCTCAAAAAACCTAATTTCTGCACATAAGAGTTGAATTTGATAAATCATTGCCTGGGGGTTTATTTCTGCCCCATAGAGTGATTTCTTCAATAGATGACCTTTTCAGTTTAGGATTTAAATTCAAATCCTAAAGATTGATACATATATATATCGTCTCATTAAGGTCACCATTCAGAAAAGCTATTTTGACATCAAGTTGATCCAATTCCCAATTAAAGTGAGCAGCGAGAGCTTACTCGACCACTGGAGAGAATACTTCATTATAGTCCATTCCTTCTTTTTGAGTAAACCCTTTAGCCACTAATCTGGCTTTATACCTCCTAATTTCTGGATTAGAGTCTCCTAGTTTGATTTTAAAAATCCACTTACAATCAACAACTTTCTGATTTTTAGGTCTATCAACAAAAACCAAGTTCCATTTTTAATAAGAGAGTCAATTTCTTCATTTATAGCCTCTTTCAATAGTTTAGAGTCAGAACATTTAATGGCATCATCAAAGGTAGTAGGTTCCGAATACAAAGAGTCAAGAGCAGAACATAAGGTAACAAACTCATCATTATTAATCTGGTAGAAGGTCTTATTTCTCTCCTCTATCTATCTCTAGTTAGTTGGTAATCAGTAAGAGTAGTATTAGAAGATTCATTTTGTTTCTTAGATTCAACTTGCTCATGATATGGTTCAGTTTGAGTAGACTCCACCTCGATAGAATCATCTTGATTAACAACATTTTTAGTATGATTTTCCAGGACAACTTCTTTAACAGGTGTTGTTTTAGAAGTTTTAAGATCAGTTGATTCATTACAACGCATGTCACTTTCATTATAGATGACATTTATACTAACAATCACTTTATAACCATTTTGGCATCTAACCCACAGTGTATACCCTTTAACATCCTCTCCATACTGCATAAAAACACATTGTAAGGACCTGGGTTCAAGTTTACCTTCACTTTGATGTGAATAGGCAGTGTTGCCAAAGACTTTGAGTTTGTTATAGTTAGGTATTTCTCCATACCACAGTTTTTCAAGAACTTGAAAAGTAATGGCACTGGATGGACTTCTATTTATTAGATAAGTTGCAGTTTTTAGGGTTTCTCTCCAGAAAAACTTAGGAAGACCAGAACTGTATAGCATGCACCTTACCTTTTCCAAGATGTATCTATTCATTCTCTCAGCAGCATCATTTTGCTGAGGAGTGTATGTTACGGTTCTGTGTGGGGACGATGCTATGTGATACAGTGACAATGCTGTGTGGTGAGGTAGAAAACACTAATATTTTTCCATGATTTTACGGTCGATGCGGTGCTGTGTGACGACGTGATGCAGTGCTGTGTATAGTTGTGGTATGATGTGGGTGTGACAATGTGTTGTGGTTGTGCAATGCCATGGGATGAGTGGAGCGGTGGTATTGTGCGGCTGTGGTACCCTAGGCTATGGAAGCATTGGTGGTGTGCGGTTGCGGTGCTATGTAAGTGCGGTGGTTGGGTGCGGTGCTGTGTAAGGTTGGGTAGTGTTGGTAGTTTGCGATTTTGCTAATCGATTATTGTGAGGTGGTGGGTGGCTCTGGCGGTGGTGGGATGATTGGTTCTTCCGGCATCAAGTTCCCAATCGTCATCTTAATCTGATTCTCTGATTTTTGGATCTTATTTTTGGTGTTGGTTGGTGGTGGTAGGTATGTGTTGATGTGGTGTATGGTGGTTCTACACAGTCTGGTGAGGCGACGTTGGTCATCGTGGTTGTGGAAGGTGGTGGTCATAGGTAGATGGGATGGGACGGGGGTGTTTGTGACCAATTATTTGTTGATTGTGACCAATAAATTAATTAATTTATGATCAATAAATAATTCGTGACCTAAAAAATGTAATTGTGACTCACAATTTATTAAGTTGTGATCGCAAAATTAATTGTGATTAATTAATTTGATAATTTGTGACTAATAAAAAATTAGATTTTGTGAACAATAAATAATTTATGACATGCAATTTTTGATTTGTGACGAGAATTAATATGTAACCAATTAATTCGATAATTTATGACCAAATTATATAGATTTGTGACATTAATATGTTTAATTAATAAAATATTTTTAATCAGTTATTTCATAAATGAAATTAAGCCCCTGTTTGAAACCCATTTTGAGGAAAAGAAAAATTCTAGAATAGCGATTGATGTGAGAATGTGTGGTGGAAAAGTGATGAAAAGTTTTTGATTTGTGTGTAATATTATTTTATTTGGAGAATGTGTGGTTGAAATGAAGAATGAGAATAAGAATGAGAAATTAATAGGTGTCAAACAAGGGCTAAATAATGTCTGGTTTTTGGAATTTTAACCTTTATTTCTTAGTTATGAAATATGTTATAGTTAAACTCTTAGCCTCTGTTTGATACCAATTCTTGCCAATTTGTAGACATTTTCTTACCATTGCAACAGTGCCCATCTGACAGAACATGTGCCCTCACTTTTAATAATTTTGTAAACATTCTCCATTCTACCCTCAATCAATTCACACCCACTCACTTTCCAAATTTCACAAAAGGGCATTATAGTAATTTAGCAAAGAAATTGATTAGCCAGAGAACAAAATAGCAAGTGGTGGAGCCCACTTGATTTGACAGAAAATGCATTCTTGCCATAGATAATGCCTACCAAACGGAGGCTTAGATATGAATTTTTCCCTCAAGTGAAAATTACAGGAACGAGGTGTTTTCAAGATCAAAATTAACAATTAAGAGTACAAGTTTTTTTATAAAATTAGACCTAATTAAAACTCTAAATATTAATATTAAAATTCTAAAATTAAATTAATTAACATACCCCACATCCAACCCACCTCATGTCCAAACCTTCAATTTCTCCATAACCTTCTCTCTCTTTCCATTTCCTCTCACTTTTCCCTCCTCCCCATCTCCACTATTTGTCGATGCCCAAATGCCATCACCGTGAGCCACGATTTGTGGAAAATGCTAGCTTCGCTCGACTGTGATGATGATGTGGCAGTAATGTTGTATGGTGCGGTGGAAAACACTAATATTTTTTCGTGATTTTGATTTGTTCAACGGTCGATGTGCTGTATAACGATGCGATACGATGATATGTGAGGTTGTCGAGTGATGCTGGTGCGTTGTGGTCGTGCGGTGTCGTGGGATGTGTAATATTGTGGTATTGTGTGGTTGTAGTGCCCTGGGCTGTGGGAATGTTGGTAGTGTGCGGTTGCGGTGTTGTGTAAAGTACAGTGGTTGGGTGCGGTGCTATATAAAGTTGTTGTGGTGTTAGCGACATGGTGGTGGCTCTAGCGGTGTGTGATTCTGTTGATCGGTTGTTATGAGGTGGTGGGTGTCTCTGTTAGTGGTTTCTGACGATGGTACGGTGGTTGGTTTTTCCAACATCGAGTTCCCAGCTACCGTCTTCATCTAATTTTTGATTTTGGACCTTATTTTTGGTGTTTGGTTGGTGATGGTTGATGTGATATGTGGTGGTTTTGCACGAACTGGTGAGGTAACATTGATCATGGTAGGTGGTAGTGGTCGTAGGTAGATGGGATGGGGTAGGAGCGTTTATGACCAATTATTTGGTTGATTGTGAGCAATAAATAATATGTAACCTAAAAATGTAATTGTGACTCACAATTTATTAAGTTATGACAGCAAAATTAATTGTGACCAATTAATTTGATAATATGTGATCAATAAATGACTTGTGACCAACAAAAGTTTAGATTTTGTGATTGATGAATAAATTGTGATTTATAAAATCTTGATTTGTAATCGAAAAATATTTGTGACCTTTAATTTTTTTATTTGTAATTGAGAAATAATTTGTAACCAATTAATTCAATAATTTGTGACCAGATTATATAGATTTGTGACATTAATATGTTTAATTAGTAAAATATCTCTTTAATCAATTATTTCACAAATAAAATTAAAATAATATCTGATTTTTAAATGTTAAGTTTTATTTCTTAGTTCTGAAATAGGTTATATTTAAAATCTTTGATATTAATTTTTCCCAATTTTCAAAGGATGATAATGATTACTGGCCCAAATGTCAACGTCCGACAATGCAAACCATAAATTCTAAAACATGCACCTTAGTCCCTCAAAAAAGCAAAATTGCAAACTAACCTTGAATTCTCCAAAAATCGTAAAAATGTTTTGAACCTCGAATTCAAACTTTTAAGCTTATGGTCGATCGTAAGATGATACTTCGGGTTTGAAAAACTCCATTTTGCAACTTTTTTAAATTTCAATTTGGTCGTTGAACTGTTCGAATATGTCTAAATTAAAGTTAAAAAATTACTAAACCGGGCCAAATAAATTTCTAGCAACTAAAGACCCTATTTTTCATTAATCACTCTCATAAATCATATTCTATGCATGTCATTTTTTGTCGCAATTCATATCATTTTGGTGATGTAAGGTTCAATATTGTAATTGACAATTTTATGAACAAAAAAGACTTAATTGAACATGTGTAAAAGTCAAGTAGCGAAGTACAATTTTGTATAATTGAGTTAACTAGCCTAGAGTATGAGTTCAAGTTTGGAAGCAAGGAAAAAGCGGCGTCGAAATTTCGCTAGCTTCATGCCTAGCGATTTTGTTAACAAAAATGACTAAATTGAACATGTGTAAAAGTCAAGGAGTGAAGTGCAATTTTGTATAGTTGAGTTAGGTAGCCTAGGGTTTGAGTTCGAGTTTGGAAACAAGGAAGAAGGGGTGCTGGAATTTCGCTAGCTTCACACCTGACCATCGCTCGAGCGACAAAAACAGAACCATTGTCGCCCACTTATCGCCCATGTATCGCTTACAGACCTTTAGCTCGAGCAACATATTTATGCGGCCAAACCTAATTCATGATTTTGAAGAGTTTTACACGGCCCAAAACACCTAAGCGTCCCCAACTATAAATACAAATGTCTGGGACGAATTTTAGTAGGTTGCTTCATTGTGCTACAATTGCCAAACACTTTCATATCCTTTTTTGAGAGATCCAAAAGGCAATTCATTGATTGATTCATCCACATCATTCCTGTGATCCAGCAATCGGGTTTTGGAAAAACATCAATGTTCATTAATCCAAAACACATGGCTTCCTTAACACTTTAAGGAAGGGACTCAAGCTCAGAAAGAAGAACATGAATAGGTGATTCCTGGGTATCCACTTGGAAGAGACGTGTGCAGAAAATCGTGAGACTGAAACAACATATCTTGGTAGAAGATTGTGAGTCTATAAATACAGCAGATCTTGGAAGCTACAGAAGATAGATCAGGAGGTCTAGTGTGATTGACTAGACAATATCTACGGTAGCAGATCGCAAGGCTGTAATGAGCAGCAGATCTTAGAGTTGTAGGGTTTACAACAGCTAGTGAAACTAGTTAGGAATTGAACTGTAACCTACATTGTCTATAGTGGAGGTAACTGGCTTGGTCCCGAAGTTTTTACCTAGTTGGGTTTCTCCATCATCAAACTTTATATTATTTATTGCTTTCCAAATATTACAATTGCGATAATTCAACTTAGGAAAATTGGATTGTATGTTTAACCATCTAGAAACTAATTAAAAGTGACTTGTTGCTTTAATTAGCGTAATCTTGCACATAAGGTCGAACTTAGTTAGCAAACTACGTAATTTCAATTAGTATCAGAGCCTAATTTTGATTATTGACCATGATTTGTCTAGATGAGTAGTTCATTGTCTGTCCTACCATACTTTGATGGCACTAACTATACTTATTGGAAAATTAGAATGAGTGCATTCTTAAAATCTATGGATGAACGGATTTGGTTGAGTGTGGTGAATGGTTGGAGTGCCCCTTCTACAGCTATAGACAACGTAGTGACCCCCATTCTCATCGCAAATTGATCTAAAACAAATTTGGATTAATGTAATTGGAATAGTAAAGCTTTGCATGCTCTATTAATGTCAGCATCCTCGGAGAAATTTAGGCATGTGTCCATGTGTGAGGTAGATAAAGACATTTGGGATATCTTACAAACCACACATGAGGGAACACAGGCTGTAAAAAATTTTAAGTTGCAGATGTTGACCACTAGGTTTGAAGAGATTAGGATGAAAGAGAATGAAACTTTTTATGAGTTTTATGCGAGCTTAAACGACATAGTGAATTCTAGTTTTAACCTAGGTGAGAGAGAATCTTAGAGCCTAAAATTGTAAGAAAAACTCTTAGATCCTTACCTGAAAGGTTTAGGCCTAAAATCATAGCGATTGAAGAAATTAAGGAAATAGATTCGATTAAGGTAGATGAGTTGGTTCCCTCCAGACATATGAGCTGAAATTAGATAAACCTATTAAAGATAAATCTCTGGTCTTGAAATCCGTGAAAACCACCCAGACCAAATCTTCTAATTCTGATTCACCTAATGATGAGGAGTTAGCTTACCTGGATAAAAAATTTTGAAAAATATTTAGGAAGAAAAATATCCCTCAAGAGAGACACAAAGGTTGCTTGAGTGAATCTAGGAGAAAATCTAAATCTGTGAGGTGCCATAATTGTCAAGGTTTTGGCCATGTAAAGAAAGAGTGCCCTAGCAGTAGAAGAAATTCGGATAAGGTTATGAATGTTACCCTCATTGATGATGAGCCTAACTCAGACAATCAGAGTGAGAAATCAACCCGTGAGAAAAATGGAAAATATATTGCCTTTGCTACGAGAATTAAGGATGAAGCTGATAAGGGGAGTGAGAAGGCTGAGAAAGTAAGTAGTGGTGAGGATCTAGATAGTAAGGAAGATTTTGATAGTCAGGAAGATATCCAAGAGGCTTATGATAAGATGTATGAAGAGAGTCTTAAGATTCCTACTAAAAACAAAGCCTTGGGTGCGAAGAATAAGGAACTTGAATTGGAAAATGAGAAGTTAGTAGCGCACATTCAGGAATCTTTCTCGGTCTTGAGTGAAGTGAAATCCATGAATGAAACTTTAGATACTCGAGTTAAGAACCTTACCAGTGAGCTTTAGAAGTCATCTAGGAAAGTCAGCGAGTTGACCATTGAGAAAGAGACCTTAGAAATCCAGGTCAAGAACCTTCTGAAGGATCTAGAATATTCTAAGTCTCAACTGCTTGCATTCTCTAGTGTTTCTAAAAAGTTAGATAACATTTTAGGAATGAGAAGCCGACTAGAAATAAGGGAGGTCTAGGTTTTAAGGAAGATAATGCTAGTACGTTTCTCCCTGTCACTGACCAACTGAAACATGTGCAACCCCGATCTTAAGAATAAAGGATTTGTTGGACCGAGGCCTACTAGACAGCGTACGACCCGTCGACCTAGGAATAGATGTCAGCGTCAACATAACATTGGTCCTAGGTTTGTCCCGACCTGTTTTCATTGCGGTGAGTTAGGGCACATACGGAGATGTCATCAAATCCTGAATCAACAAAGAATGAATAACTTCAATAAGAACCAGAAAATAGGAGTTTGTTGGTCAGATTGGATTCTTTACTAATCAAGTGAGTCGTTTAACCAAGTTGGTGACACAATTGTCTGTAATCGTTCTCAACTAGGCAAGTTTAGCTGAAAGTGGTGATCTTAAAATTTTTAATATAGATCACGGTGCTCTTAAAGGTAAGAGTACTCATATACTAGCTAATTAGATATTTTTTGTGCATGCATATGTTTAACTATTATGTGTTATTGACTTTTGCATGCATCACATTTATTTGTTTGTTTTTTGAATTTAGTTTCATGCATATGCATTTTAGTTATGTTTGCACTGACACATGCACGTTTTGTTTTGGTTTGTGTTTAATTTTTGTTTTGTTTTGTGTGTAGCGCATTGATATTTTTTTAAAAAAGAAAAACATAAAATATTAAAAAAAATTAAAAAATTGAAAATCTGAAAAACAAAAATATGAGAATGATAACTTTCTTACATCATAATATATGACATTCTTAAGCTTGCAAGTTGTGATCCTGCATGGGTTTAATTGATGAGTTGTAACATAGTTTTCATTACTAACTTATGTTATTTATGGAGTACTTGGTATATGTGTCTTCATGTACTATCTGCACTGCACACACTATGATATTGTTAATGAGACTCTACCGCCTGTGTGAGATTTGGATGACAGTCACATGTTAGTAATGTGACTTTAAACATAAATTGATCTTATTTATTGACCTAAGCTCAAATTTATCCTCGGTAATAAAAAGCTCAACATCTTATGTTCTTCTTCGAAGCCTATTTGACTCGAGTAATTAAGCTCGAGTGGTTTCTCATAACCTGGTTCTTATGGTCGACTGACTTGGGTTCACCGACCTAAAGCTCGCTACATGGGTCATTTTAGTCGTTTAATGGAGAAAAGCCTGCACCTAAAATATGAAAATTAATTATGAGCTTAAAATATTGAAAGACGTGAAAATAAAATATGCTAAAAGTTGGGGGGGGGGGAAATAAAATATCTATACAAAATGAGCTTTTATTTAAAGGTTCTAATGTGATTTGAATGGTTTTGACTTTCATAAGTAGATGAATACACTTATGGCTGTGATGTAATGCATGTCATTTCTCACAAAATTAATGTTTGAAGTCCTACTAGCAGATGATTAGTTATAAGTTACACATATGGGTCACTTATACAATTTACTCAATGATTAACTTGAGTCAAATGTGTGGGAATGTTTACTGTACAATGATTATACTTATGCATGCTAATGACTGCATTTTTGAGTGATTATATTTGTTAATGTAAAAAACTTGTTTGTCCCTTTGTCATTTGTGACAAAAGGAGGAAAGCGAAGTAAAATTTTGAATTTTGATTTAGGAGAGCATTGAATGAAATTGAGATTTGTCATTTTATGTCTGAGGGGTTGTTGGGGGAGAGACATAGATACATTTGCCTATTGCATAAAATATCGAGAGTTTGCATTGAGTGGGAGAATGTGCGTTGTATTTGCATTGCATACATATGCATATCTGTTTAAGTTTTGATGTTTTGTGAATGTTTTGATTGACATTAATGTCATGTCTCAAACTAGCATGATTATTTGTATTCATGAGTTTTTGATTTCCTGTATCACGTGCTTTTACACTGGTATTGAGTCTTTGATTTCAGGAAACAGATATACCAAGGAATTCAAGAAGTAGAAGAGCTTAAGTTACTTCGGTAGTTTAATTTGATATGTTGATTTATTTCACTACCTTCACTTAATTTGTATATTTTTTTTTCATAGAATGCCAAAGTGATGAGAATCACGTAGCAACGATCACTACGCAACCCTGTAAAAGATTGATTATCCCAAGAAAGCCCAAAGAATAATTCGGTTTAGAGCTTGAACCAAGAATAATGAATCAAGCAATCAAACAAAACAGAATTTGAATGACTTCTTGATTACACAATGCGTGATCCACACTCGATATTGAATGCCACAAGATTAACTTGATAAGTTCGTAAAGTTCTAAGAAGAACCATATTTGAAAGCAAAATAGCCTCTCGATTAATTCTCAATAATATTGTATCATTTACAATGAAAATAATGAAATCTATTTATACTAAGCCCTAATTAAGGTGTTTAAAACGAAAACAGACTCTTAAGATTACAAATATTTCAAATAAAATAGAATCCTAATCAAAATAGGTAAGTTTGGGAAAATGAAATTTTTAGCTCCCCAAAATAGCCATACGGCCGCATGGTGTTTTTCTATACCGTCGTATGGAACAACTCAAAACCTAAATTTCACATTCGGTAGACCTCCATACGGCCGCATGGTGTTTTTCTATGTCGTCGCATGGAACACTTAAAACCTAAGTTGTGCATTCGGTAGATCCATGCAGCCGCATGGTGTTTTTCACCATGCGATCGCATGTGTTTAATTTGAACTCCTTTTAATCCTTGTGTAGAATTTTGTGCCGTTTCTGGAATGTACTCATGGACAAAAATCCGACACCCGAGCTGAAAGTTATGCCCATTTTCATCCACGCTGCTCGTTCGCTGATTGAACCGAGTTAATCTATTTGATTTCTGATTGAACCGAGTTAATCTATTTGATTTATTCTTCCGAGCCCAACATGAAACTTGTTCCTTGACTTGTTAACTTAGACACTATGTCCGCCATAGTTTGAGCAAGCAGTCTCATCACCCCTTTCACCCGCTTTGCCTTCAATCGTGCTACTCCAGACTTCCAAGGATACAGAGTTGCAAATGACCCAGGCCCCAGAATACGAGATTCGATTATTGCTTTTTCGTTGGATGGACCTTGACGGACCTTATGCATCGATGTGATTATACCCCCCTCGTAAAGTTTTCCCTTGATATCTGAACTAGACTCGGGGAAGTACCCCCACGCCATTAAAATCGGATGAAGATGAAGATTCCGACCAATGTTCTTGTTCGTTAAACCACTACGGATCATTAAAGACAATGTCAAGAGATAACCATTCGATAATCAACGGTCTCGTCCTGGGCTCGACTCCCGGATCATATCATCCCCTCCCTCTTCAAAATGACTCAACCTCAAATATGTACCTTCATTGAAAAGGGAGAGATCAGACACATTAAAAGCTACTGAAACATTATACTCAACTCTAAGGTCCAGTTTGTATGTATTGTCGTTGACTTTTTCCAAAATTTGAAATGGACCATCCCCTCGTGGTTACAACTTTTATTCCTTTATTCTGGAAAGCGTTCCTTTCTGAAATATATCCAAACCCAATCTCCCGGTTCGAATGTCACGCTTCTCTAGCCCTTGTTTGCTTGCGACGCGAAGTGTTTGTTTTTAATCTCAATTTGCGCCCTTACCTTTTCATGGAGAGACTTCACCAACTCAGCCTTTCTTTTACTATATAAGCTACCTCGTTCATTCACAAGCAAGTGTATTAAATCCAAAGGTGTNTTCCTTTATTCTGGAAAGCGTTCCTTTCTGAAATATATCCAAACCCAATCTCCCGGTTCGAATGTCACGCTTCTCTAGCCCTTGTTTGCTTGCGACGCGAAGTGTTTGTTTTTAATCTCAATTTGCGCCCTTACCTTTTCATGGAGAGACTTCACCAACTCAGCCTTTCTTTTACTATATAAGCTACCTCGTTCATTCACAAGCAAGTGTATTAAATCCAAAGGTGTCAATGGGTGAAAACCATAAACAACTTCAAATGGTGAAACGAAATAGTAGAATGTGTTGCCCTATTATATGCAAACTCTATGA
>CAIGRS010254055.1:0-17797 GCA_903798395.1 Fraxinus floribunda
ACCTTCACTTCTAGCGGGAAACTAAGGGCCTGTTTGGTACAACTTAAAATCCAATTAAAATTGAAAATATGGCCGTTATTGGGTCCCACCCGTCTAATCAAAATCAACAATAACGATTAGTTTTTCAATTTTAATCCGATTTTAATCTCTACAATTTTATGAATTTTTTTGACTAAAAATCTAAGTTCATTATTTTGATTGAATAATTTCTATTGTGGATGTGATCGATGAATCAAGTAGCTGGCCACCACAAATGTTACGGTCAATAATGAGACGGTGAATGGTTAAGAAATGATGATTAAATAATAATATTATTTATAGTCATCGATGGTAATAAGTCATCTCAAGCAATAATCTTGAAATGACCCTTTGGGCATTTGGCTCATTTAAATTGGACAAGTCCAAGTCCAATCGACGAAGTTTCCAAATTAGCTAAGTGCGGTGCATAATTCTTTATACATTTATTGAAATATCTATCTAATCCTCAATATAAATGTGAGAATAGTCTACAAGTGCATGTATTAATAATCTATACTATCTAATAATAAAACCAACGATGATTTATTATATTACATACACCTACACATGTGTCCTGAATTGAGATTATAATGAATTATAAAAATCCTTCTAAATTCAAAATTGTCCTTAGTTAAATTTTAACGAGAAATACATTAAAATCTAGATGTATCCAATTGATGAGATTCTTAAGAACTCTATGAAAATCTTTTAAATTCAAGAAATTCGTTAGAACTTATAATTTTTTTTAAATTCAATATAATCTGAGATGAGGACAACCTTATTAATTTTGAATCAATATGTTTATTCTTGCCTTGTGGACTGCATAAACTTGACTAATGTAAATAAATACATACAATCACAATCATACTGATGTGTCAATTACTCTCCCTCAGACTCATTCCTTTTTATAAGAAAATATTAATCTTTATTAAGTCTTCATTTTTAAAACTTATTTTGTTTTTCAAATTCATTTTCAATCACGTACTCATGAAACTCACAACTTTTTAACCAACATTTTATAATTTACTTAGTGTGTACAGAATTAATGCAAGAACCTAGAGAGCTTTGTAATTGTAACCATGTGTTCCCTAGAGATTGTTTAGATAAAGAGAGGTGTTAGACGTACAACGTTCGTTGACAACGTCGGTTGACAACCTCTTACACATGGGGTGGGTGGGGTGATAATTTTTATGTTTTTTTTAAACATAATGGGACCCATCACTGTGAGAATGTTGTCAACCAACGTTGTATACCGGTATTGTACAAGTAGAATATTTGTTAGATAAATGGATTGAAGAGGGTCGAGTCACTTCCCCTTTGTGTAGATCCGTGTTGCTTCTTCCTACAACCAGAACAAATCATCATGTAATAATTAGATTTTACTCAAACTAATGATGATTATTATTATTACAGTTTTGAATCTCAAATGATTATTTTGCAATTTTATAGCTCCTAGCGATACATAATTAGGGCTTCTAGCTCTCAACAATTTATTTTTTTTCGAGAGAGAGACCAAATAAATGAATGATTCCGTTGATGACGTCCAAGAATAATAGTAAATTAGGATAATACTGTGTAGACATTAGGAAATCCACAGAGAAAGTCTTCTAGACAACAAGAAGTCTATAGACGTTATGTGCAACACAATCACGGACTATATCCAGCAAAATAGTGTTATATTGCATCAATGGACCATGCTACAAGTACATAATACATTACATAATTGACAGGTGTCGCGCATCCATCGGCAGTCTACAATTTTTTATTTTTCCACATTTCACATCCACGACCAGATTTCTTCCACATGAGTCTATGTAATCCATTATGTACATGGATTATGTACATGGAGAATTATCCTTGCATCAGTATAGGTGTCGGCCTAAGAATTGGGAGAAGTCTGTCCCCAAGACGGGGAACATCAAGGGTTGTATGGGTATAGGCGGTCAGTGATACAAGGGATTATCAATCTTTCACCTTTTTTAAGGGATATCAATATTCCCCATTTTTGCCAGTGATATTAAACTCAGAATGGACAAGTTAGTTCAGTCTGAAAATTAGCAATTGTTCTCTGGTCCGATCGATGAGAATTAATTAATATGTTGTGCAATTAACCCGTTATAAAATCGGCAAAATCGACCGATTTTTAAACCCGTCGGCTCAATTTTGTTGGTTTTATATTTTGTATTAGCGATTCTGTGAACAAAATGACCAACTTGAACAATTATAAAAGTTTAGGGACTGAATTGTAAAGTTTCATAGTTGGTAGGATAGCGTAGAGTTCGGGGTTCAATGATTGGAACAAGAAGGAGTCACGTCGATTTTTCGCTAGCTGTTCGCCGGAGTGTTGTTCGAGCGGAGGAATCAAAGACTGTCTCGCTCGACCTTTGCCCCACCGTCGCTCGAGCGACAGACCCTTCGCTCGAGCGAAGTAGCCTTCTCGCTCGAGCGACGTTTTTACAGTCAGACCTAATTTTCCTTTTTCGAGAAGTTTACTTGGTCCATACAACATATTTCGTCCAACACATAAATACTGGCATCGCGTCTTCTGTTGTAGAGAGGTTGAACACATTACATTCTTAAGAGAATTCATGCTTTATCATATCCAAAGTTCAAACCCTCAATTGTTCATATGCCATTAGTTGTGAAAACATCAAAGAGTCGAATCAAACACTGAATTGCTTTTTTCACTTAGATCTGTGGTAAGATTGTTTCGTCAACTGTGCTGCATTAAGGATTAAGGAAGAAATGAAGAACAAGGAGTTCCTTGGGAAGATCTACAGGAGATAAATTGCGTAAAGAGTCAGGATTGGAGTTCGTGTGCTCATTCCAAGAGGACTGCTTTACAAAGAAGAGCTGAGATTGGTGTTTGTGTGCACATTCCGGGAAGGCTGCTTTGCACTTCAGACAGGAGATCAGAAAGCTTGTGTTGTCAAATTTGCTGGTGGTCTGTAAGTTAATTGACAGTTTATAGTGAATATTTGACTGACAAAACGTCGGGAGTTTTTTCCACGTTGGGTTTCTCCGTGAGCAATTCTGCTGTTGTTAACTGCATTTCATTGCTTTGATTTAACTGCGGTATTCAAAGATAGGCTAATTGAATTGAATGAATAATCACCTAGACATAATTAGTTGTGACTTACTGCCTGTTAATTAATTTGATAATTCCGCATTTAT
The DNA here is from genome assembly GCA_903798395.1 of Fraxinus floribunda. Taxonomy (NCBI): domain Eukaryota; kingdom Viridiplantae; phylum Streptophyta; class Magnoliopsida; order Lamiales; family Oleaceae; genus Fraxinus; species Fraxinus floribunda. The sequence goes on from CAIGRS010254055.1 coordinate 3,193, forward strand.
ACCTAATAACCCCCCCTCTAGATGAAGTTGGGTCGAATCTTGCGTTTCTCAAATTTTAAATGAACCGGACAGGCCACCGGTCATTTGCATGCTAACCTTGGAAACCTAGAAGTTATTCACGTCTTCTTGTAAATTGAAAACCCTCCATTCTTTAGCCCATCGCCGTCTCTTTGCAGATCATTCCAAAAATCCAAAATATTCAAATTCAACTCAAATTAGATGGAAGAAAAACATATTAGTCTATAATTTAAGTTTTGTTTTGGTGAATTTCAAATTTATACCATTGAATTATGTGAAGAGAAGATTTCCGTTTGCGTTGGTACCCTTTTTCTTTTTCAAATTTGATTTCATAGTTCAACACTGCATTCAGTAGATTTGATTTGTACTTAGTTCAATATACATTTGAAATTTTGCATATTTGATTGTTGCCACTGCATTCTGTAGAATCTGTCCATAAAACTAGCTTCCAAAAGACTCACATGACCTGAAGCCTGAAATTAGCCTTTTCTTTCGGGTTTGAGATTGAAAGAATTATGGAAATTTCCTTGAAAGAAACCCATTACTGCTATAGCCTTGCAGGAAAGCCAAAATCTGGATACTTAAAAATATTATGGAAGGTTTAAATTTCAGTCAATGCCTTCGAAGAAAAATTGTGTTGTGTCATTACCATAGATTTTTAGAAGACATCGCACAAGTATGGACTAATGATGGCAATATCCCTTGAACATAGAAGAAAACATGAAAACAAACAAATTTTCCTGATTATGTATGCATTTATTTATGTAGGTGTATACTGTAAACACCACATAATTCTCCACCAAAGATTCATGCCAGAGGAAGAAGTAATATAGCAGGGGTCATTGTAGAGAGATTTTTGAAGCTGGAACTAATAGAAATAAAAGGAAGTTGGTTTGCTTGTATTGTGAAAAAACTTTATTGGAGGTGGTATTATCGAGTAAAAAAAAACGTAGCTGGGTTAAAAGGTGACGTAGATTCATATCCTAGAGTGCCTTCTGGTGTTAGATTCAAAATGAAAGAAAATTTGGATAATTTTCTAGAGAGAAGCATAAAACTCAAGAAGTTCTTGAAGCGTAACCCACATAGTTCTAATTATTGGGAAAAAGAAGAGGAAAGGTATAGAGATTTGCATGACAATGATGTTCAAGATATCATCACTATTGGTTTTGAAAGAAATGATATAGTTATGGGTGAAAATGAAAGAAAATGAACGAGAGATAAAATTTAAAAGGACAAAAAGGAATTGATTTTTACTTCATGTCAAGAACGGGACCTGATAACCAACCTATTATTAAACGTGTTCATCAGAATAAATAAGTTACATAAAAATGTGATCTTATTATATAGAAATTGATGATTGATTCATGCATTCCTTTCAATGCTATAAATCTTGTGTATTATCAGCAAAGTATAGATGTTATGATAGCATGGGCCTTGGCTATAAAGGGTCGGACTTTCATAGTATGTGTGGTTATTTGTTAGCTAAAAATGTTAAGAAAGTAGAGAATTATATTGATAGCTATCGTTCAATGTGGTAGACAACTAATTGTACAATTATGAAAGATGGTTAGACAGACCAAAGTAAAAGAATTCTCATTAATTTTCTAGTTTATTGTTCGAAATGAACAATATTTATGACAAATGGTTAGACAGACCAGAGTAAAAGAATTCTCATTAATTTTCTAGTTTACTGTTGAAAATGAACAATATTTTTAAAATTCGTGGAATGCTTCAATTGAATAAAAAATTACTGATATGTTATACAAGTTATTTCGAGATGTGTTATTTGTATGTTCGGAACATGTTGTCCATATGGTGACGGACAATGTTGCAAATTATGTTGTTGTTGATAGGTTATATGAGCAAGAGTTCAAACATTATTTTGGTCTCCATGTGTAGCCCATTGCATTAATCTAATGTTTCATGATATTAACAAATTGAAAGAAGTTAGTAATGTCGTATCTTAAGCATCAAAAATCATAATATATATATATATATATATATATATATATTGTTGATATTGTGTTTTGGAAAGAGCGTACTACTATTATGAAACTCACTCAGCCCCTTGTTCATGTTTTATGGATTGTTGATAGCGATTAAAAGTCTTCAATTGACTACTTGTATGAAGCTATTCATGAAGCAAAAAATAAAATGGAGCATAGATTTCAAATAAAGAAGACTAGAATTGCTCCGTATTTGCAAATTATTCAGAACCGACGAGATAGTCCTTTAAGTAAGATCTTCATGCTGCTGGATATTAGTCAATCCCTTCTTTTTGATATAATAGTCCTGATTTAAAAAACTATAAACAAACTATTTCAGAAATTATAGATGTGATATGCTTATGGTCAACTTGATTTAAAAAATAAATTGACTTATGCAATGAGATTATTTAGACAAGCACATGATGACTTTGGACATTTATCTGTTGGAGCTGATCGTTATAGAATGGCTCTTGGTAAGATTTTACTCTCATGTTATAAACTTTGTTTTGAATATAATTCAAACGTAACGTGCATTTATTTTATTTCATTTTCATTTTTTTGTACAGGTGAATGAAGGATATGTTATGGTAATAGTGCACCAAAACCTACAAACACTTGCAATTCGAGTATATTAAGTCAAACATGTAGTTCTTCGGGCTGTGAAAAGAATTGGAGTATGTTCGAACATATCCATTCGAAAAATAGAAATAGACTTTAACATCAAAAGCTTAATGATAATGTTTATGTTCACTACAATTTAAGATTGCAACAAATGTAATGTTATTTAAATAAAAAAAAATCTTCCTTTAAAAATTATTTGAATTTCAGATTTATATTTGATTAATAATCTGTAATTAGGAATTAATTCAAGAGGCGTAATTATGATCCTATTGACCTTTAAAGGTTTCACATTTATGACAATTGTGTGTTAGAGGAGGAGCCACCGAACTTAGTAGATGATGAGTTGGAGACATTTCTTCGTGAATTAGTTGCACGTGCCATACAAAATGGTCGACATGATGGTAATTGTTTGACCGGTGCAGTTGTTTCTTCTTTTTATTAAAATATATATGATAATGTTGAGTTTTAAAACTTTTTTGCAGATAAATTACATTTTGATAATCTTGATCTTGATCTTGATGGTGATGGAAATGATGTTAATGGCAATGCATATAGGAGTAATACAAACATTGAAAACGAGAATTTTAGATGATTGAGATTCCATCATAGGTACAAGGAGGAATTGAAGAGTTTCTGTCTAAGGCCCAGCATGGATGCATTCTAACTCTTCTTAATAGAGAAGATAGTGACTTATCTTAAATAATTTACTTCGTTAACACGTGATTTATCTATGAATAACTACTAGTTGTTGATTTTATTTTTGCAACTAAATTCCTCTGTTGAATTTTGGTAATAAGGTAGATTTTGGTCGTGAATTGTTGCACTGTAAATTTATTTTTTCTTTGTGCATATTGTTCTTCTTAAACATCCACTTGCATTCTACTTCTAATTGCGATATAGGTGGCCAGTGAAATTTATTTATCAATGAATAACGCTAATCTACTTATTTGCATGTTTAAAAGACAACAATCTGCCAAAAAAAAAAAAGGATAATTTATCAACATATGCTAGTCTATATCATAAAGGATTTGGAAGCATAAGGGGAAGCGATTTTGATTTCCGAAATACGATATATGATATAATGCTTGTTGAATTCTATCATACAAGTTGTTGTTTAGTCACCAACATAACACAATGTTAATTTAGCCCCCGTTTGACACCCATTAATTTCTCTTTCTCATTCTTATTTTTCATTTCAACCATACATTCTCCTAATAAAATAATATTACACACAAATCAAAAACTTTTCATCACNGAATTCTATCATACAAGTTGTTGTTTAGTCACCAACATAACACAATGTTAATTTAGCCCCCGTTTGACACCCATTAATTTTCCATTCTCATTCTTCATTTCTACCACACATTCTCGTAATAAAATAATATTACACACAAATCAAAAAAAATTTATCACTTTTCCACCACACATTCTTACATCAATCACTATTCCAAAATTTATATTCTCCTCAAAATGGGTTTCAAACAGGGGCTTAGTTCATTGTAAAAAAAATATAAGAACTTTGTTATACAATGAAAATATTATGTAATATATTTGACAAGAATTAGCATGTCGGTTGAACCACTAACCCATTGCATTGGAGTGGTTAGGTCAAGTTTAACAACAATTGTATATCAGTAAGTAATTTGCTATTACTACAAGGATAATTCTTGTTGTACATAATTTATGTACATAAGGATTACATAATGTGCTTTGGCAATCATCCGGTAGTTGATGTGAAAGTGTGAAATTTGAATTAAAGGTTGAACATGTGTCACATGTAATTATATGAACTATTATGTGAAAATTTATGTAGTGGTAATTACATAAAACCAGGTGTTTAAATATTGATTTTTAAAAATCAGGTCTAAAGTTTATTTATTCAAAAATCAGGTATTTTATTTTACATATCAAACTCTAAATCTATCCAAACCTTAAACTAATCCATTTCTCTCAACTTTCTCACTCTCTCACCATTTCTCTCCGTCAGTCTCCACCGCCACCGTCAGTCTCCACTACACTTCTCCTCCTCTCTCCCTCCCCCTCCCTAGCAACGTTGAGGCGCTGCTGCCAGTCACAGCAGCGTCGAAGCGCTGATGTGGGTGTGTAGGTCAACGTCGTGACTTTGTGGTAGCTGTTGTAGGTGTGTAACGAATCGGAGTTGAGGGAATCGGAGAGACGGCGAATCTGTAGCTGTTGTTGGTGGCTGATAGGTGTGTCTGGCTGTCTAGCTATTGTGGGTGTGTTGCGAATGGGACGCTGCTGCCATTCACAGCATGTGGTAGATCTGCTCTGTGTGTGTGGTTGTGGAAATCCGTGTGGTGGATCTGTGGGGGGGGTCCGTATGATGGAACTGTAGTGGCAGTCGTTTTTTTGTTGTTGTTGTGGCGATAGTTGTGGTGGTGTTGTGGTATGTGACCAACTATTTGGTCGATCTATGACCGATTGTTGGTAGTGTACTGAGATTGGTGGATGGGTGTTTGGGTGCGTTCGTGGTGCTGCGGGTGGAGTCGACGGCGGTGTTGGTGAAGGATCAGGCGGATCTAGTGATTTTGATTTTGTGACTAAAAATATAATATGTGATCTCAAAATTCGATAATCTGTGACCAATCATTTTATTTTCTGTGACCTAAAAAGTATATAATCTGTTACCGTGAAAAGTCTGTGACCAACTAATTTGAAAATCTGTGATTGTGTAACCTATAAATTTTGATCTGCGACCAACTAATTTTGAAATCTGTAGCCAACGAATTAATTGCAACCTACAAAGTTTTTGATTTGTCACCGTAAAATAATCTTTAACGTATAAAAATTATTATGTGACTGAAAAATAATATGTGACTATCTAAATTGTGAATCTGTGACAATATTGTATAAATTGCCGAAATCGGAGCACTCGTCGGGATAAAAGTGCGGCGGAACGATCACCGGAATAGTCATTGGAATCGGAGCAGTCTTCGAAATAGTCGTCGGAGAAGAGTAGTGACCGGAACGGTCACCGAAATAGCCCCCGAAAAAGTAGGAGTGGTGGATGTGGGGTGAGTTAATTATATGATATTAGAATTAAATATTTAATAATTAATTAATAAAAAAAAATTTAGTGAATAAATAAATACCTGAGTTTTACATTTTGAAACTTGACACCTGAAAATTGAATTGTGCCAAAATTAACACCTGACTTTTGATTTTTGAATTAATCTATTTGTACAACCGAGGTTCACAACCTCGGTTGACAACCACTCACATGCATGTGGGGTCCGCATGTTATTTGAAACTTGACACCTGAAAATTGAATTATGTCAAAGTTAACACTTGATTTTTGAATTTTTCTCATTTATGTACCCCTAGGCTAGCACAGCAAGGTCCTTAATACAAAGTGCAGTTTGTAGCTCAAATGCATTTGGGCCACTAAAGGGATAACAGTCCCAATTTAACGGTCACAGCCCAAAAGGCCCAAATACATTTTTATTGGTTTAGACTCCACATTCCATTCGTAATCTTTCAAGCTAATTCAGCACATGCAATAATAGGAGTAATCCTAGCAGTAGCAGATTGTTATATACTAAGAATCTGGTAAGAATTCAAAATCGATTATGAATAATAATGACTTACTACGAAAACCATTGGCATGAGAAGGTTTAATTACGTTGGCTCACGATTTACCAAAAAGTTGCAAGCCAAAAATAATAATAATAATGATATAAAGAATCGCCGGAACAGTTGACTTGAACAACGGAAATACTTTCAACATACCAGCCAACCCAACTCCTGTTTGTGGGCAGATACAATTATTTTGAAAGAATTTTCTTGGTATTACTGATGGCCGGAAAATGGCACGTGCATACACGCTGGTCGGTGAGAAGGAGAGGTGTGTTTATGGGTGTTTCCTATAATTTTTAAGTCTCAACTCTTAATGGCTGTGACCAAACTTGTGGAAATGATGAAAAAGAAGAATAAGTTAATTGAAAGTGACAAAAGTTAAGTAATTTTAGTTGAATCGTGGGTCTGTACTACACCTTAAAAGTGACCATGTCCTTGTCATTTGGGGTAATAGATGGTGTGATTTTGTCTTGTACCAGTGAAGAATGGAGGAGGGGTCCCTTCGAAAGTTGTGATGTTAGTACTATAAGAATGGACGGCTTCAGTGTACTAGTGTGCATTGCTAGTTTCTCATTTTTCAAAGTGATTATGATGTGTTGATTTCTACGACACGTACTAGATTATGACATGTTAGGAGGGGTTTGCTATGAACATACAATGTTCTTTTAAGGCCAAAATAACTTAAAGCATTCTTTTTTACATTACTTTTTAATTGTACTTTTTCGATTGAAACTATCATTGTAGACAAAATGTGTTAATTAAGCCATGTTTGGTTCGGATTAAAATCTGATTTTAATTCAAGTCAAAGTCAAACAATCAATATTAACCACATATTTTATGAGTCCCAAAATTTTTCAATCACATATTTCAAAATCTTTTATCACAATTCACTAAAAATCTAATTTTAATCCTCACCAAACACCCTTTTAATATAAGGTTAATGTTTAGAATATGAAGAGAAAAAAGTTGAAGACGTGTTGATAATGAGCAAATATTGATGACCTTTAGTGCAATTAAAAAGTGATATAACAAATAAAAATTAGGAAAAATTGCAGTAACGATCCTAAATCTTTGAGTTTTTTTACAGACTTTACCTTAACTTTCAAATTGTGCCAACAGTGATCCCAATCCTTTGAAAAATTAGTATCGGGGTCCAAATGAATTTCATCCATTTGACCGTTAGTTGATCAAGAAAATATCTTTTGATCAAATCTAAAAATGGAAAAATGGTAAATTCGTCATTATTCCACACAAAATAATCAATAATGCTACACGTGCAATGTTGGGTTCCAATCACTCACAAGGGAGGTGGGTCCCGCGATTAAAATAATAGTAGGTCCCGCGATTAAAATAATAGTGGGTCCTACCTCCTTTGTGAGAGATTGTAACCCAACATTGTACAATGAGCATTATTTCAACCGAGCCCCATTTTGGGGCGTCGCTCGAGCCGGTCCATGGTCCGGGCAGCCGCCCTTTTAAAAAAAAATAAATTTTTTTTACGAGCTTCCTTTGCAGAAAGGCAGCTACATGCGCTACCTTTACAGGCAGCTAGAAAGCTGCCATTAATAAATAAATAAAACAAAAACCCCCGAGTCGGCTCGAGCCCGAGCTTTTTTTTTTTTCTCGGGCTCGACTCGTTGACATAACTAACCTTACCCCATCCCCCAACCCAACCCAACACAACACAATTTAACCCTTAGAATGCGTTGGTAGCTCGAGAGCACCATTGTGTCCTCCATTAAGCCTAAATGGCAACAGGCTTATCCCAATATCAAGTATTGAAAGGAAATTTTTTTGACAAAAGGGAATCAGTTCCAATCTTTTCCATGCCTCAATCCAGTCAAATCGTTAATATTCGAGAAGAAAAAAGAGTATTAATGGACATTTTGGTTTCGAAAAATTGTAATCAATTCAAATTGCAAACAAATTTTGACTTTTTGATATATAATTTTGGGTTAACAGGAATAGAGCCAGGCATCAAGGGTAGCCATTGCGACTGTCTTGCGGTGAATGAGAAGCTTAATGTGGCTTAGCAATTGAGAAACTCTTTCACTCTCTGATTTGGGGAGTGTTTGGAGATTATTTTAATCTCTAGAAAATGGGAATTTGTTAAGCAAGAAGCTTTCGTCTTACTTGCAAATGCTTTCACAACGAAATGCCCGTGAAAATCGACGATGGTGACGAGTGGTGGCTGTGAAAGAAGGCAGCGACGACGACATGTTGATTTGGTTTTGATTTAGTAGGTTGGATTAGGTTAGGGGGATAAGGATTGGTTTAAGGGTGGGGGTGTGGGTAGAGGAAGATGAACAATTCCATTTTCTTTTTACTTTTTTTTAAAAAAAAATTATTTTATGGGGAGCAATGACGAATTTACCATTTTTCGCTCTTTAGATTTGGTCAAAAGATATTTTCTTAGTCAACTAACGGTCAAATTCATTCATTTGGACCTCGGGTCCAAATTTTTCAAAACTTTGGGATCACTAGTGGTATAAACTGAAAGTTAAGTTAAAGTTTGCAAAAAAAAAAAACTAAAGGACTTGGAAACGCTGCTGCAATTTTCCCTAAAAATTATAGTATTGATTTAACCATCCTCTATGAAATGCGATTATGAGGTTTTTGGTGCTTATATATATATACTAACATGTACAGATTTAATCATCATTGGATGGCTTTGGTTCGAGAGATTCTTATTAGATCCCTCATCGACTTATCAACTCAGTATAGGGTTTAGGCACATTTGTAGAATCTACTCTACTTTTTTCCATCGTTGAATAGTTATTCTTTCTCTTTACATACAAGGATTTGGGCTAATTTCTTGATGAGTTTTTCTTCCTTTTTTAGTCTATAAAAATTCATTGTCTAAAGTGATCTATGTTGGATTTGTAATGGGAACTAGACTGTAAGGTTCTTTGAGCTCTTCAAGGGAGATTTGGGGTTCGTGGGGTGATATTTTGACCCAAACACTTTTATAAAAGGAAAGCTTAAGGGCATGTTCTCTTTGTCGTTTTCTGTCTTCGATTTTCAAAACAATAAAACGTGTTCTCTTTCTTATTTTCAAAAACGCGTTTTTGAAAAAAAGTTTAAAATTTACAAAGGAAACTCAAAACGGCAATCGTTTTGAGTGTTTTCAATTATAACTTGACCAAAATTTTCAAAACGCGTTTTCGTTGTTTTCTGTTACCATCACCCCCAACCATCACCATTGCCGCCTGCAAACCACCAACCTCCGCCGTCGTCGCACAACCACCACCATCGCTGGAACCACCACCACCACACCCACAACATCATCCCAACCAACACCACCGTCGCCAGAACCACCACCACAAAAATCGTCACCACACAATACACCACCACCACACAACCGTCGAACACCAACCACAGCCACCACCATAAAAATCGCCACCACACGGTGCCACCATCATCAACACCAACAACCATCATCATCACCACCACAGCTAGCACCACCACAAATTTTCAGTTTTCAACCCTAAGTTCACCCATAAAATCAACGAGTTGTACTTGAAATTGGGCTTGAGGATGGGGTTCGGATAGGTTAGAGAGAGAGAGAAGTGGAAAAATTGAGAAAGTCGAAGCATTTTAGGATTTTTTATTTTTCGAAACAATTTTTAAAAATGGCAAAAAGAATACGTTTTCAACAATCTCAAAATGGACTCTCAAAACACAAAATACAAAATGAAGTCAAAAGTACAAACAAAAATTGAAACACGAAGCGAATAGCCCATAATTCTCTCGCATATTAACAAGTCCTAATAAATGAAATATGTTACAAATATTAAAATGATCCAATAAATTTGTAAGTAAAAAGGAGTAATTCTTTTTTTTGAATTTGATTTTTTGAAAATCACTTTTCTTTTAAACTTGTTTTAATCATACATTTTTTAATTATCATTTTCAAGTTTCTCAATTACTTTTGCCTGCTTATTATAATCACTTTTTGCACTTCTCAAAAATCTTTATCAAACAAGCGCCAAGCCTCCCGTCCACAGCTTCAATCCACGTGTCAAATCTCGATTGACCCGCGTACCTCTTTCTTAAATTGGGTCACATTCAGCTTCTGCATTTATTCTTTGATTAATTACTTGACTTTGATTTCCTTATTTATTCAATGATATTAAACCAACATTAATAAAAAAGTCCGTATGCTGTATAATGCAATGTCCTATCTTATGTATTATTATTATTTGTTGCCCTCGGGACATAGTTCAGTGGTGCAAATGACATGAGTGAGGTAATCCCAACTGAGCTGGCAGCCGCAGTGTGAGGGTTTGATTCCTACCTCTAATAAGGTTTGGAATTGAACTTTTTGTGGACACCAGTACGGTAGCTTTGTACCCTGATCTGTTGAAGCATATCCCGCGATTTACCTCCTTCACGATACTTTAGGGGAGGGGCCGGGCCGGGCCGAGCCGAGCCCTCAAGGTTGGAGTTCAACCTTTATTATTATTATTTGCTGAAAGGGTCGGCATTACCGCATTAGGCAATAAAATTTAATCAAATCAATTGCAATTTACATAACAAGGGAGGCTTTTAAAAAGCCTGGTTAATTAAAACTCTACTAGGAATGGAAAAAAAAAAAAAACACTTTTCCGAAAAAATATACCTATTTGAAATATTTTTCGTTTTGTAAAAATAATTATTTAAGGTTACACGAGTACCATCTACCTTTGAATGATTTCATCATCTACTTTTGAATGATTTCATCATCACGAGACTATTACATATCATATTATTTTCGCTACGATAATTTAAAAGGTTCTTGATATTCATCACATTTTGTAGCATTAACTAAAATGATTTCACGTAACCTATCAATAAATTAATAAACTGTTTATTTATGGATAAATTAATAACCTATGTAAGGTATTAATTTTCTTGATTTCAATATTATTATTTTATAGAAAATTCGTTGTAGTTGAAAGAGATAAGCTAGTTCAAAGTGGTTTTAAAATATCATTTCCACTTGTATTAAAAAAAAATTGTACGTGATACATTTTTTAATAAAAAAATTGGGGTAAATTGTAGTAAACATTTCCAACTTCAACCTTTCACTTGTTTTTATTTTAATGGATTTTTTTTTAATGTAACAACCCAATATAATTTTTTTTGTCCCCCTCGACTCCCGCCCTGATCCCCAACATACGATAAATTGGTGATATTCTCATATGCATACAAATAGATTATTTCAATCTATATTTTTCGTTAACAAATGGTCATCTACAGTGACATGTTCAATGACGATAAGAACACTTGTCAATACATGATTGAACGATTTAAAAAAATGATTGCAATGGTAAGGTTTTTTGCAACCTGGTATTAACCTTTTTTCGGACAACTAAGTCCCAGAGGCCTAGGCTGGGTCAGATCTGGGCCTAATTAATTTACTAAGGAAAAAAAATTATTTTTTAAGAAACTTGTTTTTATTTTAACGGATTTTTTTTTCCCCTCCCTCGACTCCGGCCCTGATCCCCAACATACGATAAATTAGTAATATTCTCATATTCATAAGAATAGATGATTTCAATCTACATTTTCGTTAACGAATGGTCATCTTCCACCATGCCAGGCCACCAATGAAACCAACACACCCTCCAATCCACCAAAAGTTTAAAGGTATAAATAATAGGTGAGTTATACTACAGTGACATGTTCAATGATAGTGGAAACATATGTCGATACATAATTTGACACTTCGAAAAAAAAAAAACGCACAACACCCAATCAGGTGTTGCCATCTCACCCTGTCAGGCTGTCACCTCCCCTTACCCCTATTCAGGGAGCATTATTTATAGGAATAAACTGGTTGTACAAGGCCGCCAAACAAGAGTTGTCCTAACGTTTTCATTTTGGATCCGTTTGATAGGCAAATGTGGAAATAAATTTCAATTCAATGTTAGTTGAAAAATAAAAACACATCAAACCCATATGAATTCTTTTTCCATGAAAATAAAGAAAATGCAGTTTAAAGTGGTTGTACTTTGGTACTCGATTTCCATTTTCACGTTGCAATCAAACGGTCAAATTGGAATTCATTTTTCTCGAATGTGATATTTTTTCATGAAAAATGTGGCAATTAAACAGGGTCTTAATGTCCCCCCAATTAAACAGCCCCCACCCTTGCACACTTTCATATAATTTTTTATATACATTTTTATTTACAAGTAGCATAATCTTCAAAATTATTATTTACCATTTCCCATGCAGCTTACTTTTCACTGGAGTGGAAAAAAATAGAAAAAGAAAGGTATTTTCCAGCATTTGAACACATACAAACAAGATTTGATCTTGGCTTTTTGCTTCTTTTGAATTTCTCTCTCTGTTTTTCAGACCCTTAATTTTAGGCGGATGGTTTCTCAATAGATCTAAGATTTTGTGAATATTTTTATCAAATCCAATGCATATCACCAATTTTATCAAATATTAGGTATTTACTAGTCTAAAAAAGGGTTGGAGACGAAGTTGAAAATAAGTAAGATAGTTGAGATGTCAAATTTACCAAAAAAAGAACATGCGATAGGTACAAGAAATGAAATATTGAAAAATTTTCTCGTATCTTCTAACTGCTTAAATTTATAGACAGAATGATCATGTTAATTCCATTTTATGAGCATAGTATAGAAGTTGATAATTCGAATTGAATTATCTATTAAGCTTATATGTGGCATGGATTTTAAGTTTGCTAAGAATTTAAGTCAAAATCAACAATTAGTCCATGTTTGAGCCCCATTCTTTCTCATTTATTTTTCTATAGTACTCATTTTTAATCATACATTTTCCAAATAAAATAATATTACACACAAATTTAAATTTTTTCATCAATTTTTTACTACACATTCTCCTATCAATCATTATTCAAAAACTAATTATTCCTAAAAAATGGGTGTCAAACACCCATTTTAATATATTTTGGAATAGTAGATTGATAGAGAATGTAAGGTTGAAAAAGAAGAAAAAGTTATTGATGTGATGAAAAATATTATTTTATTGAAAAATGTGTGGTCTAAAATGAATGAAAATGAAAATTTTAATATGTATCAAACATGGTCTTACTAAAAATTTGACTTTTAACTATACCAAACAAGAGCTAATATATATATATATATATATATTTTTTCCTTTCCCCGAGGGCACATCTCCAAGTGGTAAAAGGGAAATGTGAAAAAATTCCAGCTTTGTTTGAGGCTGTCGCGTCAAGGGTTCGATCCTGAAGTATGGATTTAGCTTTTGAGTAAGTGCAAGTGTACAAGCAGCCTTCCACCTTATACCTTTGGAAGCATAATCTGCGATTTACCTCATTCACCAAAATCCAAAATAGGATTTTCTTTGGTAAACCAAGTTTGTTCTATTCCTTGGAGATGAAAAAGAGAAAATCAAGTTTCGTCCCAATTACCGCCTTCCGACAAACACTCCTATTTTCGTGAAAGATGGCTGCAAAAATACGAGCATGTGTTCATAGACAATAACGAATATGACTAAAAAAATATTTAAATTGTTTAATGAATAATGTTAATTAAAAATAAGAGTCAAAAGGCTAGAAGCAAAATAAACATGGTTGTTAAGGGCCCCTCTAATTGGTCGGATCTATAGTTTTTTTGGTTATAAACAAGAGAAACTCCGAATTGATAAAGTCTGTTGGTCAAAATGTATTTTCAACACAATTAATAACGTGCAAAATGAGAACGCGTAGACCATTATATGCACACCAATAAGTCAAACCAAGAATTCAGCATATATATATATACTAGAACCAGATTGAGTCCCACTCGCCCTTCTTATTCTAACAATCAATTACAAATTGGCGTAACTATCTTCACCTCCATCACCAATCTCTGGTTTTTGATCCCTATTTGACTATTCCATCTCCATTTTTGAGCTGCAATTTTTGTGGTTGCAATATTTTATACTTGTTTTTGTAGGGGTGAGTGAATGGTTGTATTGGATAAACTGCCAAATGTTGGACAGAGAGGGGAAGACAAGCTGTAGAATTGGTGAAATGAAATAAAAGAGGGCCTAGGGCAATCCGAAGAACTCGTCTATACGCCGCGTATCTCTCACATCCTTATCCTCTTAATCTTATTGATTTTCTTCACGCACAGCCAGTTTTGTCTCCTTCTCTTTCTGTTTCTGTTCTGCAAAACCCATAACTAAAATTTTAATTATTCTGATATATCTTGATACTTATCCATTTTTTTTTTCTTTAATTCCTCTTTTCGCTTCTTATATTCTATCCTTACTACATATTTTGAGTTCTGGGATCTATCTTTATCTTTTTCTATTGAACCCTCGAGTCATCGTTGAATCGAGGGGAATTTCTCCTTTTTCTTTTCGTGGGTTTTTTTTTTTTTTTGGGAAATTACTTTTGT
>CAIGRS010254063.1:0-14701 GCA_903798395.1 Fraxinus floribunda
GTGACTTATGATTATGAATATGTGACCATTAATCACAAAAATGTGACTTTATTTTTTTTATTTTATAAAAATAAAAATAAAAAAATAGATTTTTGAATTTTTAAATTATAAATCTGATTTTTGAATTTAGAAACTTAAATACTTTATTTTTTATTTTTTCCCAAAAGGAAAACATGGAAGGAAAAAATTCATATCCCAAATCTTAAGTTTAGGCCAATTCAATTTTAAGAGAACAAGTTTACATTTTCAAAACTTGGTAATTAAATTTTATTAATTAAATAAAAATTTATATATAAAATAGTTTCAATCTCTCTCTCCAGTACGGGCAACTATTAATCGCCATATGACAGTTGCTATCCTCTCTTATTGCCACAGACTGCATCCAAATAACTTTGTCGAAGAAAAGATAAAATCCACATAGATCGCAACGACTGAAATTCTTCTTCAGATGCAAACTGATTAACTCTCAACGATGGCTGAACACTGTCGAATCAGATAGTAGAGAGAGGAAGAAATATAACGATCATTGAAGAAGATCGATTGAGCATCGGAGACTATTCATCTTCTTCGGCATTGACTGAGCAGCACTGGTATGATTTAAATCTACTTTTTAAAATTCGAAATTGAAAAACAACCATTGGTGTATTCTACACTGGAGCAAGTGACTTCAATTCTTAGCGTCGAAATTTAGTTAATTGAATATGTCACCAGTTTAAAGAACTGAGGTCGAGAAATCAATGACATGTGACTAGTCCTTTCAAATTTGTGATCTTTGACCCATACACTTTAGCACGTGACATGTAATTATTATACGCGATATTGATCTAATGGTCAGTGATCGATTTTTTGGGATCTGTGATCTGTGGACATTGGTCTTACCTATGCAATATGACCCGTAACATGTGAACTATTACTTGTGAGCTATAACATATAAATCGTAACATGTGAACTTGAATACGTGACCAGTTAATTTTGATATGTGACCTATTGATTGAGACCTATGACCTGCAAACCTGATATGTGACTAATTCTTGTTTGATCCGTGACTTATGAACATTTTATGTATGTACAAGGACCTATGACTTGGTACATGTGACCTATAACCTATAACCTATCACCTGTAGATTGTGACCTATGACTAGTTTTGTTTGATATGTGACCAATTCTGTGTGACCCGTGACATATCACCACCACGACACAAATGACCTAAATAATTGGTCACGAACCTTCTTTATACGACCACAAAACCTAACCTTCCTTGATTTGTGAGAAGTGGAAATTTTTTTGTGATTTATGCACAATGAACTTCTGACCTTGGTCATAACCCTCTTTATACATCCATAATTCAACTCAAATCTAGCACCATCACCACCATTGTCACCTTCAACACCATCACATCGTATCGAATAAAAAATCACCAACAATCACTTCCACCACCAAAACTCCACAACCGCCATTTGCAAACTGTGAATGAGCAAACCACCAATGACCAAAGTAAATAACCAACGACTAAAATAACCAAGCAAACCACCAATTGATTCAAACTACAAGAGTTTTTGGCCAAAATCAACCAACAGAATGTGCAAAATTCGGCCTCCACGGTGATGCCCATGATCACACACCACTATAGGTGGTTAATCCACACCTAAATAACCTCAACCATGGACAAATATCAACAAAATAGCATTTCACCCAAAATCAGCCACCAATAACTGAACGAAAGTTGTGCAAAATTCGATCTCCACGTTAATGCCTATGATCGTACACCACTACAGGTGGTTAATCCACACCTAGACAACCTCACCAATGGACAAATATCAATCAAAACAGTCCTCAATCGATGTGAAGAAAATTCGATTATCATTTTTTTGCCAGTTCTAAAAGTAAGGGTAAGTGGCGGAGGTTCATGCCACATTACATGACGATGGTACGCCGCTTCTCGCAATGATGATGCGCTTGACTGTGCCATCGAAAGAGAGAATGTCAAAGACAAGGATAGAGCGAGAAAATAGAAGATGGAGAGAGCAAGAGAGAGAGAGAAAAGAGAGACTTTTTTTATCCTTTTTATAATTTTGATTGATTTTTAATATAATATAATTAATTATCACCTGAAATTTGAAAAATGCGACTTATGAAGGTAGATCTTAAAAGGGACTGTCTCCACGTAATTTCCACGACATGAAAACCCACTAGTAATAAACCATTTTTAGTCAGCTGTCATAAACATTCAATCTCAGCCGTCATTATGAATGTTATCTCTCAACCGTCGATTCAGCTCCCCGTTTAGAATTCCACCTAGTGTCACTGACACTGCAATCTGACATGGCATTAAAATGGTTTTAAAATCCGAATTTGGAGTCCGATATAAATACCCTTCCAAACAGTGGCCCACCGTTTCGAAGTGTAAAATCAAAACAGCAAAAATGAATGAAAAACAAATAACTGAGTAAGCTTCGAAAAATGCTTACAGAATCGTGCAATTCTGCAATCAAATCTCTGTAAGTTGTGTATCATTGGCGTGAATTTCTCGTAGAATTTTCAATTTTTGATGTGTTTATTGTTGCTTCTTCATGTGTTTTTGAGGTTACAAATTGCACTTTGTTCGCTTAGGGTTCTTGATTATGTCTCGGAAAAATCATTTTTTGACTACTTCTTTTTATTTCTTTTGCGAAATTTTGGTTCTTTCACGGTTTCTGCGAGTTTAATGGCTGTGGGGGGGAATGCTGTGAATCTTTTTATAGATTGTTGATTCACTTTATTTTTAAGCATAATTTTGTCTATTTATTTATGCACATACAAACATTGTAGGAACTTGGTTTTTTTTCCTGATTCACGTCTGCATGTTCAATTTGTTCCAGTTTATGCTACACCTTATTTGTTATCCCACTTAGATATATTTTCAACTTGGACTAGGTACTTGCGTTCTTTCATCTTTGTGATATCTGACTTTGTTTTTTCATTTGTCTATTTTTCGCTTCCAAATTTATTTTCTCATGAAATATGGTATTTTCTTCTATTTTGTGCATGTAGTTTATTTTGGATCAGTAAAGAAAGGTTGTAGGATAAGTTCCAATCTTTAAGTTACAGTAATTATGGGTGAGGAGGATGCACAGACAGATAAGCCTGAGGCAGCTGCAAATGGCAATGCTAAGCCGGAGGAGAAGAGTGAGGTTGTGACAGAGAAGAAAGAGGAAAGTAATGTAGTAACAGAGATGGAAGAAGATAAAAAGGATGATGGGAAAGATGAGGCCCAGAATACGGATGTGGACAAATTGCAGAACAAAGAAAGCAAAGAAACTGATGAAAAAGAAGCAGAGAATGAAATAGGAGAAAAAGAAGAAAAGGAAGAAACCAAAGATGAAGAAGAAAAAGAAGAAACAAAAGGAGATGAAGATAAAGAAGAAGCAAAAGGAGAAGAAGAGAAGGAGGAAATCAAAAATGAGGGAATAGAAGATGAATCTGGCAAGAAACCTGATGATGAGGCTGAAGATAAGGTTGAAGTGGACCTTGACGAAGTGAAGGCTGAGGAGGAAGAGCCAGAGGAGCACAAGGAGGGAAAAGGATCGAAGAAGCGACCTAGAACCAAAAGTCGTTCCGGTCAAAAAGACAGGAGTAAGAAGAAGAAAGCTGAAAAGGAGGAGCCAGAAGTCCCCATAGAGAAGAAA
Source organism: Fraxinus floribunda (assembly GCA_903798395.1). Taxonomy (NCBI): domain Eukaryota; kingdom Viridiplantae; phylum Streptophyta; class Magnoliopsida; order Lamiales; family Oleaceae; genus Fraxinus; species Fraxinus floribunda. The sequence goes on from CAIGRS010254063.1 coordinate 3,666, forward strand.
GCAAAACATCCTAAAACCCCCACTAGAAAAAAGGAGGAGGAACCTAAAACTACTACACCTTATGCAATTGAACGCCCTGTACGTGAAAGAAAATCTGTAGAAAGGCTGGTTGCTACCATTGAGAAGGACAATGATAAGGATTTCCAAATTGATAAGGTCTTTTCTTTTATGTCTCACTTTGTGACCACCTTTTTCTAAATTTGCATTTTACTGTTTGGCATTGAGTACAACAGTTTTTTAATGGAAAATACTTTGAAATATAATAATGTCTCTTTGCAGGGTCGTGGAACTGCACTGAAAGATATACCAAATGGTACATCTTTTAAATATTTTCTTTGGCTCCAATTTACTTATGAATTGACATTCAATTTAAACTGAAATTGCAGTAAGTGTTGCAGTAATATGATTCTTGAATTTTAAATCCATTGTGAGCATATGAATATGGTGGTCGTGCTCAGGGTGGTATTATGACTGAATCACTCTCTTTGTTATATGAAACTCTGTGAGCGTTAATCTGTTCATGCTGAATGTACTGTAGTGCATACCATATAAATTGGCTGACTTTGTATCTCCATCCCTGTAACTGTGCGGGATTTCTTTCTTTCTTTTTTCATTCTCTATTCTTTTTCAACAAAACACGGTAGATTGTTTGGATTATTTCCTCATCCATGCATTTCTAGCTCGTTAAGTTAACGTGATGGCATTGTACGTGGAGAAAAGAACTTTGTCGCGACTTGCGTGAAATCTATCCTTGTATCTACATGCAGGACACATCTTCTAAGGGATGGACATGAACTTGTTCGCGACTTGCGTGAAATCTATCCTTGTATCTACATGCAGGACACATCTTCTAAGGGATGGACATGAACTTGTTAGTCAAGATTTTGAGTGGACACATCTGATTTATAATAAATGTTTCTCTTCTGGTTAATCTTTTGCTTGAGTTGCAATCTGTGGTATTTTTTCTTCTTGTTAATTAGAGTATTGGATACCTGCCTTTCTCCATGTTATTATCTTTGTAATCTTGAATTTGATTGATAAGTTTGTTATGGCACAGTATATGCTATGTCTTCTCCTTTAAACCCTGTTACGGGAAGGTTCACAAAAGAAAAATTCTCTCATATATCCTATTTACATTTACTTCTCATCGTTGTTTTCTTAACTGTATTTTTCTTTCAGTTGCATACAAGTTATCAAGAAGGAAGACTGATGACACCTTCAAATTGCTGCATACCATTCTATTTGGAAGGAGGGGAAAGGTGACTTTTGAGTTCCTTTATAGAGCATTCTGAATTTCCTTCCTTCCATGCCACATTCTTTGCCTTTTCCGTCTCCTCTCTTCTTCTTATACCTTCATTGTGTGTAAAGTGTCGTATCACGTTATCCATTGCAGCGTTTCTTCCAGATTCAGACTCAAATAAGTTATCTTGAAAAAAATCTGGCTATTGGATATTCATATGTTTTTGGGTAGTATCTCTTTTATGTGAATGATACTAATTGTATTTGAAGTTGGGGAAAATGTTAATATCTTACAAAGGCTTCGATGCTTCTGAACTATGTATCTTGGGATTAGCGCAATATATTTGAGCATTTCAGATGACCAATTTAATATTTAGTTTCTTTCATCTTCTATTGACTCTCTTGTATTTGGATCTGTTCAGTGCTTCAGCTTTTTAACTATTCACCTTAGTTATATTTTTGTTGCCATGATGTTGATATCCAAATGTAGTTGTAGAAGTCTGTGTTTGCTTGACCACATGGTTCCAGCATTTCATTTGTTCCATATTTTTTTGATACCGTAATATCTTCCAGATTCTTATGATATTATTTCCTTTGTAGTAAGTTTGTGTAATAAATATAGGATCTTTTCTTTTGAGCTAGTTTGTAATTTATACGGTCTGAATCATATTCATTTTATATTTTATCATGGTATCACAGCCTTGGGCCTTGGGCTAAACAATCTTCACTTCAGTTCTTCGGCGGGCGGCCTTGTGCCCCTCATCTGGCCAGTTCATTCCTTTTTGTTTTATCTTGTCCAACCAGTACTATTTTTTCCGGCCTCAGGTCTGACTTTGATTGTGTTTTTATTGTTTATTTTTTATTTTGTGGGAAATCTATCAAGTCACAATTCTTCAATTTTAAGAGTCCTTGCACTTATTGCAACATATTGAGAGCTACAATCTCATTCAAGTTCTGTTCTGTTCTTTTTTCTTTTTAACCTTTTCAGCTTCCTTGCTCCCTTCTTGTTGTTGGAGCTCTATATTTATTCACATTCTTTATATATATATATAAAAAAAAAATCCTTTCTTCGTGTTAGCTTCAATCCACATTTCACACCTTAGAAAAGAACATTTTCTTCGAATATCTGACTTTTTAAAATTTTCATTGATCTGTTCCCAATCTACCAGTTTGACAACCTTATTATTCAAGATATAGGGTGTGTTTGAGCCACATTATTTTGGAAGAATGTATTCTAAAATAGTAGATTGATAAAGAATGTGTTGTTGAAAATGAGAATGAAAATTTTAACGTGGCTCAAACAAGGGCATAATGCCATCTATTTATCTACTGGTTTATGAACTTATAATATGGTTTTTCTATCTTCTGGTTAATGACCTTAATCTAAGTTTTCTTCTTTTTTTTAATGGATCGGTTCCTGACCTTGCTTCTAAGGTTTTTCCTTTACTAACCAATTCTTGACCTTGTTCCGAAGGTTCGTTCTTTTATTGATCGGTTATTGACCTTGTGATGCAATGGAGATAGCAGTCGAATATTGGCACGTTGCAACCATCCGACATAGCTGACTTGAATATTTGTTGCAATCAATTCTATGGTCCCAGCTGGAGGATAAATTCGCGGCCTTTCTTTCTTTTTTTTGTCTTTTTATAGTATATTAAAGAGTCAATTTGTTTCCTTACATATTTTTACATATCATGTTAGGAAAGTTATTTTTTTTTATCCTTAATTACACAAGAAATAAGGTTTGTAATGAGGGTTGTACTTCATTCTTACATATAGGGGTGGACAAAAACCGACTGAACCGAACCAAATCGATCGGGTTGGGTCGGTTTTTTTTTTTCAATTTTTAAGTGGGTTCGGGTTCTAACTTTAATTAGAGGGTTAGATTGGTTCGGGTTATGGGTTACCCACCCAACCCGAAAAATTGGTATAAAAGTAAGACACACACATATATATATATATATATATATATTTCATCTCTTTGAATTTTTTTTATCGAGTCACAAGAAATTGAACAAAAGAAAGAGAGATTAAGGTCATTAATTCCGGGCTTAATCTCTATTACATAACAGAGCATGCATTTGGATTATCATCACTAAACATGAGGGTGTATTGTTCTTCAATTGGATTAAGAGTGGCAACTGCTGGATCATCAGTGCCTCTCTAACATAATTTGGAGGTGTCTCTTTGTCAAACTCGAGCAACATAAGGGTGAGCTATCATTGTGCTAACTCTGAGAATTAGACATGAAGAAATATATAATGATAATTGTTACCTTTTACTGCAGATAGTGCGTACTTGACTTTAAGTGCACAGCCTTCACAATCCATTCTGACTTTGAGAGATACAATATTCATTTGTTTCTTTTTCTTGCTCTTTTTAGCACTACTTCTTTTTCTTGCTCTTTTTAGCACTACTTAGCAGATCAGACAAGAACTTCATAGTGCCCGAAACCCCCATTTTCTTCTTGTTTTGTCTGAAAACTATATCCTAAACCGACCAATCCAACCCAACCCAACCCGATCGACACATAATTGGGTTGTGTTGGGTTGTGTTTTAACATTTACATAGGTTGGGTTAGATTGGATTTCGAACAAATCGACAATGTTGGTTTGGGTTTGGATTGGAGCAAAAACCGACCCAACCCACGCCCACCCCTACTTACATATTTTTACTTATCATGTTAGGAAAGTTATTTTGTGTCATTAATTATGCAAGAAATAAGGTTTGTAATAAGGTTATACTACCCTAATATGTGTGCTTCGAATTGGTGGTGAATTGTTAGGAATAAAAAATGATATCTTTTTCAATGTTCCAATTGTTCGTCAATTTCTCGGTATTTGTTCGTTTATGAATCAATGAATTATTGACTCCCCAATTCTCGGGTGTTCGTAGAATTAACAAGTCTTTGGTTGTGTTCTTCATTCGTGCATCATCCTCTAAGTGATGGTTGGTGTTCGTGAAGGTACAATTGTAAATCGTGAAGCTGCGATAGCAGAAGTTATGTCGCATTATGAAAGACCTTTTTGCCCCTTTCAACCGAAGATGGAAGCATCTTTAGATTCTTATAATATCGGTTATGATTGTCTTCCAGTTTTCGATGAGGATCCCAGCGACGAGATCTCCTAGGAGTGGTCCATTTCATTAGTTGGTGAAAAATAGCCTAGAAGAGCTATAGTTGTGCATGTGCTATCTCCTCCATTTCCTAATCCCTTTCTTCAATGTAAAGTCAAATTTCAACCATTTGTTTACAAGAAGAGATCCTCATTTATCCCTCGAGAACATATCATCAGAAGCTGGAAATCAAAGTTGGGCCTTGGGGGGCAGAATTTCAAAACATTGTATTTCTTTAGTGAACCTTCCTTTCCTGCGAAGCTCTTTGAATTTCTATTTGAGAGTGGTAGAATATTGGCATGTCACGACCATTCGAAAATAGTCGATTGAGGGTTGTTGGCAAGATTTCCGTTTTTGCTTCTTGTAGAAGACTTCTATTTTAGGCTAGCTTCCTCTAAAAGCTCTTCTATGCAACTAAATTATTCAAACATGTTTAAAAACAACTTTTTAGTCTTAGAAGCGGCTTTTGATATTTCAAAAGCTAATGACCCTCATAATTAGTTGGAAGCAATTCTATTGTTTAAGATCGAGGTTAAATTTGTGGCCTGTGATTGAACCCAATTGGCGTCTTTTTTAGCGTCTTTCTATTATTATTATTATTATTATTATTAAAGCATCATTTTAATTCATTACATAGGTTTGATGCGACGAATTGGTGGTGAATTGTTTTGAATAAAATATTTGACACCTTTTGGAGTTTGTTATTTTACGAATCAGCACGAAATTGATTCTCAAACTTCTTGGATATTTGTAGAACCAACGAGATGAGTTTTTGGTTGTATTCTTCATTCTCATGTCATTTGGCTGCATAACTTTTTGCTCAAGGTTTTTTCTTAGTGACCGATTCTTGACCTTGTTTTCAAGGTTTTCGTTTTTAACTGGTCAGTTCTTTATGATTCTTTATCTAACATTTCTTAACCTTGTCCGAAGGTTCCTTTTTTTTTTTCCCACTTCCTCAATGAAGTTTTCAAATTAATTGTCTGTACATCTGAATCTTGGCAATGACGTTCAACGTGCATATATTTCATCCATCATTTCCATACATCATCCTTCTGGCAATTTCAAGATTTGATGATTTGATCAATTGCTTACCATTTAGTTCCGAACTCGATTTGATTGCTATATACCATATTGAGTTTGAGGGGGATGTTAAAGATGTGGAAGTGTTTCCATTTTTTCATGATAACTTGATAACTTCCAGATTCTTATGATACTTATGATATTATTTCCATCATAGTATGATTGTGTAATCAATATAAGATATTTCTTAATTTGCTTAATTTGTTTCCTAGCAGCCGTATGCTTTGGTTTGTTAACTTGAACTTATAATTCCAATGAATTTATACAGGCAGCTCAAATCAAGAACAACATATCTAAATTTTCTGGGTTTGTGTGGCCTGATAATGAGGTAAACTCTGTATTATGTTGATGGATTGTGCATTCGCTGCTTCGCTATTGCTTAGCATTGTCCCAACTCTAAGCATGTAAAATACACTTCATGCCAGGAAAAGCAAATGATAAAAGTAAAAGAAAAACTTGACAAGTGTGTCAAAGAGAAATTGGTGGAATTCTGTGATGTTCTTGATTTGCAGATTCCCAAGGCTAATACAAGAAAGGTCTGTAGTTATTTCTCTTCTTTTTATGTTGGGCTGGAAACTTCTATATTCACTTTCATATAGCTATTGACTGTTCCCTTAATGAGAAATAATGATTCTTGACTTTCTGCTATTTTTTTTTATCTTAGCATTCTTATTTTGAGATATACTAATTGCATGCATGTTTTAAATATACCCCTGTCTGATTGACCCCGAAATCAAGAATATTGATCGGATATTTGGATATCTTTTACATTTGTCATTTTCTGTGCATCCAGGAAGATATTGTTGCAAAGTTGATAGAGTTTTTGATGGCTCCTCATGCCACAACCACAGATTTGCTTGCTGAAAAAGAGCAGGTTCTCTATTATGCTCAATTTTTTAACTTAACCTAAGTCAACTGGAATAAGTAACTTTTTTTGCTTTCATTTTACCTGTTAATGTTCATTTACGGCCTGTTGTTTACCAGTCAAGTAAGGGCAAAAAGCGAAAGAGAGATGGAAAAAGAAGTGAATCGGCAACGGGGAGTACACTTTCAAAAGGATCAGCTGAGGTATCACCCTTTCTCGTTAGTATTACAAACAGGAAAAAATTAGCGGAATAATACTTAATATATTTTGTTAGAATCTATGTACATGTACTCTTGAGTAGGTTTGTTCTGTTGCCGTTGTCATATTACTTGTGCTTTTCATTTGGTTGGTGGGTGGAGTGGGGTTTGGTTGTGCTGAAGCATTCTTGTTATCCTTCCTCTTATCAATGACATGCTTCGATCAAACTCTAGGTGTGATGCATCCCTGAGAGGTTTGTATGTGCAGCATTCAAATATTTTTCAGTGTTGATTATGAATAGAATAATTATAGCATCATTGGGGTTCCAAGTCCGATCCGAACCTCTTCCCAAAAACAATAATAATAATAATAAATGCAGAAAGGAAGACGGAAGCCAATAGGCTCCCTTTTTATTACATAGGTGCCAGCATATTTCTAGTACTTATTCAAGGATGATGTTATCGGGGACATGCTCAAGTTTAGTGTTTATTTGACTGAGAAATCTATAACTGATCTGACTTTTGATTAACGTCAAGATTGTTATGAAAAGTTTATGCCCATCACCCCCAAAATTAAAGCAATGAAGTAGCTCACAACTACCCCAAAAAGGAAAAATTATGTGCATTTTGTTGATGATAGTGGAAGCTTCGCTGCTCAAATTAAATTGGAAAAATTAAACTAACATTTTCAAAGATAATGTGTGAAAGCATGTTCATAAAGTTGGTCAACTTATCACCGGTCATCAATCTTTATATTATGGTGTATTTCCAGAGTCAAAAGAGAACTGGAAGTGCATCGAAAAATGGTGAGAATAAGAGCATACCTGAATCTGAAGATGAATCAGAAGAAGAGAAAGAGGAAATGCACGAAGAGGAAAATGTTGATGGTGCTAGTGAAAAATCAGAAGAGGAGATTTCCGAACATGCTGAAAGCCAGGAGAAAGAGAGAGGAAAGCAGAGGCGAAGTTCAACAAAGTCTTCAGCAAAGGAGTCGACTGAAAAAGGCAAAACCAAGAAAGTTGCACTTGCTAAAAAGGCCAGTCCTCCACCCAAAAAGGCTCCTGCAAAGTCACCTAGTCGCACAAAATACAATAATGATACAAGTGCAAAGAAGTCTTCTGGTAAGAAGAAAGCTGAAGCACTTGAAGAGAAATCAACAACTCCAAAGAAGTCTGCATCAAAGGAGAGTACTGGTGAGAATTATAATTTTATTCACTTAATTTGAATTGACTTTCCGCTTGCTATAATTCTCTAATTTGTCATTTAAGTGTTCTGGTGACCAGCCATAATGCTGTCTCAAAGTCTGAACTTCCTATCGGTTTCAAATTGGGATCTCAGGAGAAGCTTTTTCTCTGACGCTCATTTTCATTTTGTTCAAATGAAGGAAAGAAGGTTGTGAAAGGCAAAGGCAAGCCCAAGGAGGACAAATTAAAACCAAGTGACAATGACCTCAGAAGTGCAACATGTGAAATTCTCAAAGAGGTGGACTTCAATACGGTGAGGATCTCATATCATTTTAAAACTTGCTCGTTTCATTGCTTTTGCGTTGTTAAAATAACATAAAATGAAATGTCTTTTAAATAACTTGAAAGTTTTCCTGATTTTGATTAATGAGAAGTCATTCTTAATAGAAATTGATAGTTCTTTCTATATAATAGTTTGTGGTCATCCTATATATAGAAACTGGGAGTTCTTTTGACTCCATCCGCATCCACATTTATTTGTTATTCATGTTATTCTTCAGTTATCATGTTTTCATTCAAATACTGACATATCCAGTATACATCTGTTTAACCTTGCAGGCCACTTTCACCGACATTCTGAAGCAACTTGGTATGTGCCAATGAATTATTATTTCAAGACAGTCTTGCAATGATTAAAAATTCCCTTTTACTTTCTTTTCGCTGCCATTTCTGTTTTGGGTTGGGGAGTTGGCCTAGGCAAATTGCTTTCTTTGGAATTATCTGGGGGAAAATGTTTTTACGAACATTTTTTGCGTATCTGCAATACTATGTGGATATCTTAAATTTCATGAATTAGAAATATCACCACATAAGCTTGTGGGATTCTGATCCCCAGAGATCTTGACATGCTACTCCCACCTTAAGTGGACTGCTTGATCGTATTCTTTCTGTAATAGGCGATTGTAATCTGAAAATCAAACCTTCTATTGTATGTTGCACAATGCTTATAATTCCATTACATCTACTTAAATGTGTGATGAAACCTCTTATCGTTTCAGCCAAGCGCTTCAGTACAGATCTGACCCCCAGAAAATCATCAATAAAGCTCATGATCCAAGAGGAGCTCACTAAACTAGCCGACGAGTCAGATGATCAGGAGGATGAAGGTGATGCCAAGGATGGAAAACAGCCTGCTGGTCGAAGGATGGCGGCCAGATGAGCTATAGAGAAAACTTGATAAGCGAAGTACCCAATTTTCTGTTCGTCTTCTTCAGCTACTGTATAATGTATTATGTCTTTCTCAATTATATTGGTCCTCTACTGTAGTTTGTTCCCTATCTCTCTTGTTCAATAGGAATTAATAGTGTCAAGCACACAGCTTTTATGTACACAGCATGAAAGTATGTAGCATATCTATTTTTCCTTGTCCATTTCCATGTACTGACCCTTGATTGAACTGAGTTCTCAATTTTTTTGAGGAATAATTATAGACTGGATGGATTAACCAAAAGCAAGAACCATAGAAGAGGAAGAAAAAGGATGCCCAGAAACATCTATTGTCAATTTCGAAAATAAACTCATTCATACAAAATGTATAATTTAATCTATATTCTATGTCCCCTTCATCCGTCTATCTAGCTTGAATTAATTAGGAAGGCGATGACAAAAAAAGTAACGGTAACAAGTGAAGCAGCTACCTGGGCCTTCCTTGAGTAGAAGACGGCCCAGAGCCCATATGATAACCTGACCCAACCTTCTCTGACCCAACACCACCACCACCACTACCGCCCATCTGATTATACACACTGGATCCGTACACATGCCCTTGAGGCCCCATCACACCATAATAACCACCCCCACTAATCTCCATATTCACAACACTGCCATTCCCACCGCTCTCCCTTTCTCCTCTCCCAGTCATTGCAGTCTTCTCACCTTCCATATCACGAAATCTCTGCAAGTAAATCTTTAATGGTTCGACATAATACTCGAATCCAAGAGTCGACATAGCCCAAAGCAAATCATCGCCGTTGATTGTCTTTCTCTTTTCCCTTTGGCACTTATCGGACGCCTCGCCGGTGATGAAGCTGATGAATTCGGATACGCACTCTTGAACTGTTTCTTTCGCGTCCTTTGATATCTTGGCGTTGGTAGGAAGCGCTTTCTTCATGATTCTGCTCACATTTGCGATTGGAAGGAACCTGTCTTGCTCTTTAAGAGAGCTTTCGTTTTGGGAATTGTGGTGACCTCCGGATTCGTTATCTGAATCCGCCATTGATGAAGAAGTACGAACAAGTATTCAAAGTGAAAAGAAGTTAAAGGGCTTTGCTTTATTGGGAGAATATATGCATTTGGATGTGAACAGAGAAATTAGTGGTTGAGGCGTGAAAGAGTCTTGGTGTCGAAAATTCCGGAATCAAAACTATTGATTTGAATTCTACAACGTTTTGAACTGAAAATTGTGAGCTTCTTTGATCATCGTTGGAGTATCAAGCCCAGGATGAGTTGGAGAAAAAAGGTGAAATCGGATCGAGAGTCTGAACTTGAAAATAAATTGGATTTTACACCAGACTATTTGTTCACTAACAGAAAAATCCAAGAGTTTTTGATGAAGCAAGCTCACCAACTCAAAAACCAGCGATAAGATTGATGCAATCGCGCCGAAATTCGAAATCAAGATACTGAAGTAAGTGTTTTGGCTGAATTCTAACAATCCAAAGAAGAAAAAACAAAAACTGGAAATCAAAGAATAAAATTCACCAGAAGCTTAATAAATAAAAATTAACAGAGAATTAGTATCGTGCCGGAATATGCTTCATCTCCGAGGGAGAATTTTTTTTTTTAGAGAGAGTGAGCGGAGGTTTGCAGTGAAGTCTAGTGGGGAAAGAATGCGAGGTCCCTTGGATCAAATACTACTAAAATAACCCGACGTAAGTCAGACGTGGTAGATTTTGGACCGTTGTTTGTCGATAACAAAGGTTGCCGAGGGACGAGTTTCCGGCCTTTCGATTGGTTTAGAGTGAGCTGATCTGGATCGTCAATTTCGTAACTGGCACGTGGTCGACTACGACCTGATTTTTTAGTACCCAATGGGATTGTCGTGATGCTTACGTCCTTCTCATCCGTCCTTATTTTTTTCCTATTTATTTCCAAGAGGGACATTTCAGGGTTGGCTAAAATATTAATTGGATTAATTACTTTCATTTTTCTTGTTTTAGGAATAATAAAATAATTGTACAAGAAATTACTATTAATTACAAGAAACAAAGACATATCGCAATATATATTTCAATAAGAACAGTGCTACACTTACAGAAGGGGTGCAGTGTTTTTTTTTTTTTTTTTTTTTTTTTGGGG
>CAIGRS010254063.1:14759-28065 GCA_903798395.1 Fraxinus floribunda
TTTTTTTTTTTTTTTTTTTTGGGGACCCTCACATGTGAGAGAGGATAAAATTTGTGTGAGAAATTTTTCTGCGCACTTGGAATAATCCCTTCGATAATGGATTGGAAAATGTTTCATCCCATTGTCCCAAGTCCCTTTTTTCTCTCGGAATGATAGAAGTAGGATTACTCTCTTCCCCGAATCGGGAAGATAGCAGTCTTCCCGATTTCTAAAATTTAATTTTATTGTTCGTTTAACTTTATTTTCTATGAAAATTGCCACTTAAATGGATAAAGTTTTTTACAAGCAGATATAATATTTTATGAGATTGACAAAAAAAATTTCAAAAAAAATAAAAAATAAAAAAATTGGCCAAGGCCAAAATCGGGAAGATAGCTCTCTTCCCGATTCGAGGAAGAGAGCAGTCCTGATGATAGAAGATGTTCATACATGAGTAAAATAACTTGAGGATGAGAATTAGGCTAATTCATAAACAAGAAGGTTTATAATTATATTTGAGTAGACATTGAATTTGTTTAATATATCTTTTTGTTCTTTCTTGATGGAATTGTTTTTCCAATGAAGTAGGGAATCCTTATTGAAGTAATATCACTCTTTAAAGCAACTTAAAGGTGTTTTCTTGTGATAATGGAACAATTCTATTTCTAGGTTACTTAAATAGCCAAAAACATCATTTAATGACATATATTATATTTTAAAAAATGGCATATTTCTATTTTGGAAGTAAATAAATTTGGTGATAAAAAATATGTAAGTTAACATTTTATGACAAAATAAAGTGTGAAAAAAAAATTGTACTCTAAAAAGTCGGGTCAAACTTAATTTTTAATCATATATTTCATTGAATCTACAACTTTATCCATTTTTTCATCACACATTTTATTTACACTTGAGTCGAATTATTTCGTGCACTCAATAATAGTTGACTAATGCACTATCAAGGGCTTATTCTCAAGTCGAAGTCTACAGCAGCACCATTTTCACTAAAGTTTTTTTTTTTTTTTTTTCCTCCACACTTTTTATCTGAGATGTAATTGGGACATGATGATAACTTGGATGAAAATCAACACTTTCTTGTTCAAGTTGCTGAATTTCATTCAAGAAACAGAGAAATTAGTGGACAATCATCCACCAAAATAAATATCAAGCATAGTTATTCCTCTTTCATTTGGCAATTTTTTCATGGAACTTGGAAATGAAATTCCATTTTCCACGAAAAGTCATGCTTGATTGGAAAAATTTTCTTGACAATTCATTTTCCATCTTTTGCCTCATACGGTTCCAATTTCATGGTTTTGAGGAAAATCAAAATCCCATCCAGGCTACTTTTTTTTGGTAATGGAAACAAATTATATTCCCAATTGTAAGAAGTTCTAACTCTTTAATGGATAATTTTCATGTAAAACAAAGCCAAACGAACCTCAAAAGATCCAAAATTTAAATATTTTTTACATGAAAAATTATACTAATCATACACGATTAATTAACAATTTTCAAAAAAATAATTTTAGACAATTTAATTCCCTAAAATTCATTTTCTTTCTACTCAAATTTCACTATTGCAATCAAACGACCATGTGTAATCAAAGTTATCAAGCACTACTTTAAAATTTCATAAATTTCTACCAAGTCCTTACTCCATTGACTGGTATAGTCCAAATGGCATCGCAAATTTCAACGTTATATACTACGATCCTGTTCAAGATAGTTTCAAAGATTTAGAGATATTCTATGTGCATATATACGACATATTTAACCCACCAAGCTCCTTTTTTTTTTTTTTTTCCAACTTGGATGGAAATAGTGACGTGTTTTGATATGTTTCATCCATCGCATACCTTAGTTTTATTGAAATTCGTATCGACACTGAAGGGAGAAAAGTTAGTCCAAAGTTGAAAATGGAGAGGTCTATGAAGTTTTTGTGACGATGAAATGTCATTTTAATAATAAAATATGAGTAGGGGTCTTACTATAATTATCTCATGCTAAAAAGATCGATTTATCTTTTGAGTGAGTTTAGTGGTGCATCATGGTATCCATAATGGCCCTCCAATAGGGGGGCCGCCGGCACAACTTCTAACGCAATTTAGGGTTTGTTTGAGCCACATTATTTGGAAAAATGTATTCTGAAATAATAGATTGATGAAGAATGTATGGTTGAAAAAGAAGAAAAAATTATTGATGTGATGGAAAATATTATTTTATTAAAAAATATATGGTTAAAAATGATTAAAAGGATGTGAATGAAAATTTTAATGTGTATCAAAAGATACACATTAATTGACAATTCCCAATAAAACAAGTTATAGGCAATTCAATTCCATGTAATTCGTTTTCTTTTCACCCAAATTCCATTTTTGAATCAACGGACCCTAAGATTTTTTTGAAGGCACTAACAATTAGTTTAATTGTTCAAAAGAATCAAAAAACAAAAGTTAGAGGGGATTTTTTGAGCCGATGAATAAATGTTTTAAAAGAGAGACTATTATCTAATCTTTTCAAAAATGTATTCTATTCCAAACATATTACTTGGTGGACATCATAAGAGAAAATTTCATATTTAAGAGATTAAGTATAACTCATTTGAAAACTAAGATATAAATTTTAAATTCTAAAAATCAGATATTAATTAAAATTTCTTTACAAAATAACTAATTAAAAATACATTTTATTAATTAAATATATTAAGATCACAATTCTATACAATCTAGTTACACATTATCGAATCAATTGGTCATAAATTATTTTACTGTCACAAATAAATTTTTTATAGGTCATAGAACGAATTCACCCCTGTATGGCCGACCGACAATTACTAGCGATTTCGACTTCATGCAGGCGAGATTGTTTAGCTACTATGTTCACAAAAGCAATAACATGTAAATGGAACCGAACAACTAGACAATATTCAAGTACCTAAAAGGGCTAGCAAGTACCACTGTTTTGAGTTTTGGATCTTTCAAATCATTCCCCGTAGCGATTTATTTATAGGTTACAAATCAAAAAAGTTATATGTCACAATTTATTTATCGATCACAAATAACAAATTTTTTTAAGCTACAACTTGTTTCACGGTTACAAATTATCAAATTAATTGGTCACAAGTTATTTTTCAATCGCAACTTAATAAATTGTGAGTTACAATCACAATTTTTAGGTCATATATTATTATTTGGTCACAAGTTATTCATTTTATCGATTACATATTATTTATTGATTATAAATTAACTAAATAGTTTGTCACAAGTACCAACATAGTTAGTCACAAACACTCCCTACCTCAATCCTGCCATCAACGACAATACATGGTAACAAATTAACCAACTAATTGGTGACAATATTTTCATCCCACTCTCGCCCCAACCCCAATAGTTGGTCACAAATTAACCAAATCACAAACCTCCAAATAGTTGGTAACAAATGCTCTTCATCCTACATCGCCACAGCCACAGCCACAGCCACAGCCACAGCCACAGCCACAACCATCACAACTACCACCACCACCACACCACCATCATTGACACCGCCAACACTATCACCATCGTCGTCGTCGCAACCATCACCAGCACTATCACCATCACCACCATTTCTAAAACACCAAAAAATCTACCCTAAAATCATCGCTCGTTGTCCAGTCTTCTGCCAGCCGAACCTCTCTAAATCAACAAAAAAACCACCAATAGCCTACACCAAAATCAAACCCGACCACAACCCACCATTTTCTTCACGTAATTGTCATCTTTTTCGATCTCTCACCTCTCACTGCCATTCCCCACTTCTCAGCCACCTTTGCTCACATCAACCCATAAAAACAGCTAATTGTCGTCGACACCTCCTAAACCACCACCACTACCACCACCACACCGATCTTCAAAAACTAAATCTCTCCATTAACAACCTCACATTCAAAATATGTAAATTTTCAGAGAAACATCCCAATTTGCAACACGAAGATTGAAGCGGGTTGAGCAACGTCGCTGGGTGGAGATTGCCGCTAGGTCGAATGTCGTCGCCTTAATGATGGTTCAGACAACGATGAACCTACGGATGCTTCAAAGCTGTAAGATGATGTTAGTTTCTACTGGATGACGAATCTTGATGTGGCAAAGCTCTTCCATATTGATCCCAAAGACAAACGTCCGGCTTGGTCATTATTAAGAAGGAAGCTGAAAAAGTTAACTACTTTGGTTAGTTACCTTGGTCTTTATACATTTTGGTAGTCAAAATCTCTTTAACATTACTTTTTATAATAATATCTTATTTACATAGTCACACAGTTCACTAAATCAACAATTGCTGAATTCATGTTTAAGAAAAAACTTCCTCTTGTCACCAACTTTACTCGAGAAAGTAAGAAGTTTATGCATACCTTAAATCTATAATAAAATGAGCATTTATTTCTATTGTGATGATGTGGATGGTGGAAACAGTGTTGAGCATTTTTATTTACTGCAAAAAATACTCATCTCGAAGTCAATCTTGTTGACTTATTTCGATTTACTATATGCTTCTGTATATACCTCTGTTTGAGCCATATTATAATTTTCATTTTCATTCTTCTATTCATTTTCAATTACACATTCTTCAATAAAATAATATTTTTCATCAAATTAATTTTACTTTTTCTTCTTTTTCAACCACATATTCACCATCACATCATCCAAAAAATGCATTCTTTCATTTTAATGTACATCAAACAGGGCTTGATGCGTCTACTTCTCTGGATATGAACTTTTGAGATTTATAAATCGAAAGCTCTCCTTTCTAAATATACAGAATGTCTCGATGCATAGAGATGCTGCGCAAATAGCTGCCATGGAAGCAATGCAAAAGGCTTCTGCTGCAGAAACTTTACTTCAATGTCCAAGGTATTATCTTCAAAAGTGAAATCTCGAAAAGTTGTCGATTTCCTTTAATCGAAATAATTTTAGGGCCTACCTACTAGTTATCAACTGGCATTGAGTTCTTGGCAGCATTTCGTAGGATAAAGAACCCAGATAAAAAATGCACATTCCAGTTCTCATATAACCTCCACTCTTTGTTGGTTGCTGTCATATGAGGAAGAGTTCCCATTATGAGATTTAAATTTCTTAGATCCTTTTTCCTTCTATGCTTCCATATCACTTCCCCCAATCAAGCATTCTCTGTACTTCAATTTAGTTGGAGGCGACATGTCTCGAATTTCAACTGCAACTTGAAAGGTACCATCTGTTTTCCTAACATTATAGTTAAGTTTATTCATTAGTAATTAATGATTCTTGTCGATTTTTTAAGATATGTGCCAGCAAGCAGAATCCACTGGACAATGAAAATGAAGAAGAGAAGCTGCACAGAACTGTAAGTTCTGCTCAGAATTGTTGGAGAATAGATTGAACAGGAAAGTTTACAAGGCGAACTCATATGGTGTACATGGAAGTGCACTGGGTGCCAAGGAAGTTGATGCCACGAGGAAGAACCTTGGATGGCCTTAGGAGCCCTTCCACGTGCCTGAGGATGTGAAGAAGTAAGAATACAATCTTGCTTCTCGAATCAATGTCATGCCATTTCCGTTTGTTAAAGCATAGTGAGCTGGACACAATTTTTCGCAGACATTGGAGCTGCCATACCCCTGAAGCTGGTTGGAATGCAACAAGTGTAGAACGTGCAAATTCTTACCCTTCATTTTGCTATTTTTCTAATGGGAAAATGTTCCTCTCAAGTCAAATAATTAAATAGTTTTTCATTTGCTGTTATACTTTCTGCGAAGACTTAATTGACTTTTAATCTAATTAATTTATTACGTAAGTTCTTGATATCATGAGAACAAGACCCCTATTACATGACAGAACTAAATAATTTTGCATGTAGGTCTAGACCATAGGATTAAAGCATTGACTTGATCTAAGAAGTTATGTACATTAAGTGAGGGCTGAATTGGGCTTAAGGTCACAAAGGAATTGCAATTTTTGTAACGACCCATCGATCAGATCAAATCTCTACAGAACCTTACAATTGCGTTTCATCAAATGAACTGTATTGTATAGATAAATCGCCCATCGATCAGATCAAATCTCTACAGAACCTTACAATTGCGTTTCATCAAATGAACTGTATTGTATAGATAAATCGTATTGAAATTTACATTATCAGATTCGGTTAATTTTGCTAACCTAATCCAATTAACAAATTGCCCGTCAATCCGTAACGCTCCACATGCTAATGTTACCTTGAAAAAAAAAACAGTCCGTGCATTGCACTGACTTGAGACTAGTATTGTTTAAAAAATTCGATTTTCATAACTAAAAAGAAAAAGGGCTCGAGAGTGGCCTAACTTGGCCAAGTACGAGCTCGAGGCCCTATTTTTGGTCAACGAGTTTATTGGAGCTCATCTGACTGACCCCTGAGCCATAGCGGCCTGGTCTATTGTTATACCAAGAATGGAGTGATTTTATTAACTTTTTTCTATAAATATTAAATCCGTTTGATAGAGATTAAATTTAGATTTTAATTTAAATCTTAATTAATGTAATTTTAATTACATATTTTTTTAGGCTCACAATTTTGTAACCACACATTTAGACTTATATCAAATATACTAAAAAATTAATTTTAATCCCATCGAACAGAGCGGCAAATCAAACCTAATATTACCAATTATATAATTGAATTTTTACACAAATAGATAGTGATTCTATATTTTGCAGTAACAAACAAATGCGTAGATTGACAGTACTAAAAGTACACAGCACAACACAACAAAATATTCCAACGAACCAAAGAAAAAGAAAAGGCATGCATGCCACAAGGGCATGTTTGGCTGCAGTTAAACATGCACTAAATCGAGTCTACTTTAGTTTCAACTTGGGTGAATTGGGAAAATGGTAATTCTACATTTATAACAATGTCTAGTCGATGAATACTTTTGAAAAGTTCAGCTGCTCAAATAGCACATGATCTATCGATGATTCAAGACGGGCGTCCTTGGTTATCAGGACCTGTCTGTCGTTGTTGGTCAGGTGCACCTTCTTCCCTATTACTAGGCTCTCCTGCTCGGCCCTCCGTGTACGTCTCCTGTCCATCCATGGTTAACCTCATACTAATACAAGTTCTGCTGATTAATCGACCCCGTTTGTCCGCCCATAGGCCTAGCAAAAGCAGGATTAATCATACCATAAAACTGATCCATCATTCTTTGATCATGCATTAATGGTAGGACGACACCACCATTCATCATCGTCCCCCCCATATAAATTGCTGGATTCACATAGGAATATCCTCCATAAGTAGTCATTTGCCCTGTAGGACCGCCATAATAAGGAATCCAACCATGTTCAGTCGTTAGCCAACCCAATAATGGAGTGACGGCCATGCCACCAATCCCATGCCCGAATCCTCCATTACCAGCGGCAGTACTGTTGCTACCCACACCGCCCTGGTTGCTTCCCACACCACCTGCCACTCTCGGGGGATGTTGATCATTTTGAGTGTTTCTACTTCCATCACCAGGCACTCTCGGGCGCTGTTGATCATCAGAAGATTGGGCAATCTGTTGGGTTCTACCACTTGGTTCATTACCAGTATCAGGTACTATGTTGTTACCCCCAACAAAAGGTGGACTTGGCTCTCTCCGGCGCCATTCATACACAGGAGCCCGTGAATTTCGTTTATTCCCACTTCTAGGTCCACGAGCACCAGTGTCGACAGTGTTGCTACCGCTACCACCAGGCTCTGTTTTTCGCTGTTGATCATCATGAGATCCAGCAATATGTTGGTTCCCACCACTAGGTCCACTACCAGTGGCAGTATTTCTACCCTCACCACCACGATTTCTTCTCCCACGGCGGCGTCTTCCAGCGGCAACGCCTCCCCCACCACCCACAGGATTTCTACCAGTCCCATTTCCATCACCTGCATTTCCAACATTTCCCACAGTACCTGGATTTCCTATATTATTGTGATTATTCCACTCATGCTGTACCATTGATTGATTATTAGGAACACCTACATTCAAAGGGCGCCTCGGATCTCCACGGCGGTCCCTTCCTCCAGCTTGACTTTTATCCATGGCTTCACTCAAAACTTAGAATTAGGGTTTCCTGTTTCATTTCATTTTTATGTAAAGCGAATAAAGAAAAGGGCTCCAAAGTCGAAGTGACTTTAGATATTGAAAGTTGAAAACATTATCATGAAAAGTGAATTAAAGAAAATCAAGAAAAAGGGTTTCCGTTCCAAACTCGAAGTGATTTCGATATTTAAAATCGATTAATCGAAGACATTACATGAAAACTGCATAAAGAAAAGAAACGAAAGAAAGGGTTTTTAGATCTGTTTTATAGTCTAAAATATTTCAGAATTGAAAATTGAAAACATAATCATGAAAAATGACTAAAGAAAAGCAAGGAAAAGGGTTTTTTCTGTTCCAAACTCTAAGGGAACTGAAAACATTATACATTATCATGGAAAGTGCATAGAGAAAAACCAAGATTGGTAGGTGTACCAGAAGTGAGAGAGAGAAACCGAACCCTAATCTTGAAACTTCAAGGATTGCAATAGGAAGAACTGAGAGAACTTTTTTATTTGTCTTTCCTCTGTGTGTTGTTCAGGCACTACGTACGTAGATGAGAACATGCACTCTTTTAAGTATTCGAATTATTATATAATAACATCATACTTGAATACTGGATATTTATATTTACAGATCGAACTAAATTATCTCATCTAAAAACTTAAACTATTAAGTACATTGTTAAATCAATAATGTTGTTTGTACATGGTTAACTAACAAGGGCTTTAACAAGTGCTGTGTTGGTAGCCCTGTATGGATTTTTTTTCCTTCTAATTTTCCAATGAAATAATGACACGTGTCTCATTGTAAAAAACATTGTTATTGACCCTGTTCATGTAACAATGTTGTTAAATTAATCATCATTCTCAATAAGTCCCCACTAAAGAGATCGATTGAGAATTTTGAGAACCTTTCCAAACGTTTGTCATCGGGGGATGATTGGATTTGTATTATTGGTCTTCCTATGTGTTTTATTTGTTTGATCAAGTAGGGTGTTAGAAAAATATACCATGCACAGAAGATCGACGGTTGTCAAACCATATCTTTTATTTATAAATATTATGATTTTTTTTCAATGAAATACTCGTTCTCATTCTAATATCATATCATGTAACATCACAATATATGAAATCAATTATATATAAAAATTTATGCCATCGATTGTTTAAAGTATCGATAAAATCAATGTGTAAAAAATTGTCGCCTTATAAAAATGTTAAACGTAATTCCAATAAAGACGGAAAGCATGATAAACTCGAAGTCCCACTAAATTAGAATTTTCTTTCAGTTAAAACCCAAAAAAAAATGTCTCAACTCAAAGTTGAACACAAAACATATTATCCACCCAAATAGGCTCTAAATATATTACTGAACATCCTAGTATTCAATAACAGCAAGTGAATTAAATGCTAAGATCAGTTCCAGATTATTTCATGCAGATGCTTAGAAAAAAATGAAGATATGAGCATAGCAGTACTAGCAGAAAGAAGCGATCTCCCTTTTGCATGTCAAGGTTCTCTCGATGATATGTACGAGTTCTCTCCTAAATATTTACTTTGTTTTTAACTTCTTTATTAATATATATTGATTCAAAAAAGGTAAAAAGTATGTGAACTCGTTAGTACAATGTTCTTATATATACTGATCTCGAACACTAATAAGATTTTTATAAAAATCAAACACTTATCATTGAGAAAACTTTGGTCGATTAGGCAGTGGTCATTCATTCCCCTGGAACTGTTCGTTCAAATCTCCACTAGTCCTCTTCTCGAGCTTTATTTTCATTTACAGCTTCGCTAAAAACTGTTGGAAATTAGTGGCGTTGTTTTGGCATAATTTTGTGTTGGGTTCGTTTCTTCTTTTTTGAAAGGTCAAGGTAGATTCATGTTCTCTTCGTCAAGAACATCAAAATCATATTTGCCCTCAAACTATACATGTTGAAATTGGTTTAGGTGTTTGAGGGCACGTAATAAAAAATTGTCTCATATAGGAAAAGTAATAAGGCTATTATTTGTTTAAATTTAGTAAATTCTTTGAAGGTATAATTATGTGTAACGTGAAGCCTCTTGCGCGCACGTAATTAAGGTTCAAATCACGAATTAGGTTAATGCTTCAAGTCATTGAACTTGTGTGCAAATTTGACACGCAGACACGAATGTTGAATCAAAATTTGGCCCCTTAAAAGGGTTCAACGTGCATTTTGCTCGAATACAACATAGAATCAATAATTTTCAAGCAGTGTCATCAAGTATTGAACCCCATTTTTGGAGAGTACGCGGTTAAAAATAGGAAAAAAAAAAAAAGTTTTGAATTTACGTGTAAAATCATTCTAAAGGATAATGTACGGTTGAAAATAAGTTCGATTAAAAAAAAAAAGAGTTAAAAAAAATGAAACTTAGGCCTAATGAAATTTTGTACCCAAAAATATCAAAATGTGAAAGTGGCAAGCACAACGGTGTAAACCGAACCAGTCGGTCAAGTACTTCCAGCAAGGGGAGTTCATTTAATCAGCCTAGTCAAACCAAGTTTTAGTTTAAAAAGTCCACCAACTAAATTTTTTAAAGAAAATGCGGCTTCAGAGACGGAATTTTCCGTCGCTGTAGCCTTAAATTTCGTCTCTGAAGACTTTCACAAACGAATTTTGTTCGTTGGTAAATCCGTTGGTAAAACGGCCGCTTCTAATTTTACCAACGAAATTCTTTGTCGTCGGTAATTAGCAACGGTATTAGCTACAATTTTTCCGTCGCAAATTACCTACGAATTTAGATGTGTTGGTAATTAGCTACGAATTTTCCGTTACTATTTCCGTCGCAAATTTGAATTAAAATCTTCAAAAAAAAATTAAGATTATTATTTTAATAATAATTTTCCTGAAAACTTCATATATCCAAATTGTACACGGATTATAAACATATTTACTTCAAATTAAAGTCACATATCCCTCATTAATTAAATAATTAAGCCATTTGAACAATTAAATGATGAACCTGAAGGATCAGAAAGACAGAAACCGGTTACGCCTTTCCCTTTCAACAATTTCTTGACCTCAGAATCTCAGATCATTATTATAATACTTGGGAGGCGTTAATTATCTCTAAATGCAAAACGAATAATAACAAAATCACTTCCTGGAACTGCTTCATAATTTCCGTCATCCTATAATGAAACAAAAGCATTTGGAATCACAAAAAAATCTCTAGAAACCAGTTGAAACCACCAGACTGGGAGAACAATACACAAAGAAACCAAGAAGGGCAACAATCGGGCCAAAAAATACACTATCATAGATCTTTCAGATCTCACAACATACTCCTAATCGACCCAAGACCTAAACCAAGAATAGCCCCTCAGTTCTTATACATAAAGAACAACCACAGAAGCACCTAAAACCTTCTGCCAATTTATGCTATACATATGTCACAATACAGGCCTGAATATACAACAAACCACAAGCCAAAAATCAGACACAACACTCAGATTTACAGTGACAACAGGCCTTGAAGAAGAGAAGAAAACTCGAAAGCCCTTTGAGAGAGAAAATCCAAGATGAAAGAATGAATCATACATTTCTTGGATGAAGAATCAAATTTCACCAAGGCCAGTGATTTGACCTTTGCCACTAAGCTGAAGCAAACACTTGAACCATTACGCCGGAGATCTCTCTTCTTCGAACATCTCATTTCTCTTCTTGAAAGAATGAATCATAGCACTTTCCTCTTTCCGGTTAAGATACACATGTGTAAGCAGATAGCACTTCCCTAGATCAAATAAACAGTCCAGATGAGAGGCAACAAAAACATATCCGGGTGCTAGTAAATCGGCCAATGGTTTTGTGCCAAGTGGATAGCAAATGTAAAACTCTAGGCGGGAATTGAATTTTTTTGAAATTTCCAACGGAATTTTATCGTTGGTAATTGTATAATACTTTTAAAATTTTACTTCCAATGTTTACTAACGGATTTTTCCGTCGGTAATTTATTTTACCATTTTTAATATTTTTCCAACAAAATCATCCGTTGAGAAATTTCGTCACTAAATTATTTAATTTTTTATTTTTTATTTTTTAAATTTTACCGACGGATTAGTAACAAAATTGTATCAACAAAAGTCTTCCGTTGGTAATTCTGTCGTTAATTTAGTATTTATTTTTTAATAATAAAAAAAAAAATCCGTTGCTAAGTCGTTGTAATTCCGTCAATAATAGCAACAAAAGTCGTCCGTCAGTAAAATTCTGTTACTGTTGCCTCCTTTTCTTGTAGTGATACTACTTGTCAGGCATATGCTATGAGGGACTTGTTGACGGGTCTCCACCACATTTCACTCTCTATGGATGATCCTTGGCTTGTTGGGGGTGACTTTAATGTCATCACACATGATGGTGAGCGTACTGGTCATAGTCGTCAAGATCGTGATTCTTTTTTGATATGATGTTGGACTGTGGCTTAGAAGATGCTGGCTTTTCTGGGTCTCAGTTTACCTGGATAAATGGCGGTAGTGTGCTGTCGTAGGCACCCAAAAATAGTCCTTAAACCTCTAAACTAATGTAGTAATGGAAGTAAGGATCGATCAAAAGGCCAATTCTATGTGTACACATGGCAGATAGCACTTCCCTAGATCAAATAAACAGTCCAGATGAGAGGCAACAAACACATATCCGGGTGCTAGTAAATCGGCCAATGGTTTTGTGCCAAGTGGATAGCAAATGTAAAACTCTAGGCGGGAATTGAATTTTTTTGAAATTTTCAACGGAATTTTATCGTTGGTAATTGTATAATACTTTTAAAATTTTACTTCCAATGTTTACTAACGGATTTTTCCGTCGGTAATTTATTTTACCATTTTTAATATTTTTCCAACAAAATCATCCGTTGAGAAATTCCGTCACTAAATTATTTAATTTTTTATTTTTTATTTTTAAAATTTTACCAACGGATTAGTAACAAAATTGTATCAACAAAAGTCTTCCGTTGGTAATTCTGTCGTTAATTTAGTATTTATTTTTTAATAATAATAAAAAAAAAATCCGTTGCTAAGTCGTTGTAATTCCGTCAATAATAGCAACAAAAGTCGTCCGTCAGTAAAATTCTGTTACTGTTGCCTCCTTTTCTTGTAGTGTCAAGATACAAATAAAAGAAAAATATAATTTGTAAATTACTAAAGTCTCCTCGTATGTAAAAAGACATGATGCCCAAATTCCACTTTCAACTTTCATTTAGCCCTAATCAATTTTGGCTTTTTTTCTTCCACAATTGGGTCGACAAC
>CAIGRS010254097.1:0-11126 GCA_903798395.1 Fraxinus floribunda
GGGAAGTTATAGATATCCAGTCGTTTATGCACTCGCGTTCTCAACCTTGTAATACTGTGCATTTGCTATTCCGACTAAATGGACATATATATAATGTCCGGTTGAAAAAATAAAATTGTCTAAAGAAAATTTCATTCAAAAATTCACATGGCGATTGTTCAAATTACACTAAGCCCTTTCTGATTTTGCTAAAAAGTAAAAGTTAAAAGTTTTCGATGAAAGTTGATGAAATATATTATTAAAAAGTCGATAAAAGTTATGCGCATCATAAAATATAAAGTTGAAAATGAGTTCGAAGAAAAATGAAAGCTAAATAGTGCTGATTGTTGCTAATTTTAGAGAATATTGTCCTCTAATCAGACATCGTGCATACGTTGCGCGGCTATTTGACAATTAACTAGACTTTCTAGTAAGTTGACTTACGGTGCTAAAAATATTGGAGAAATAATTGCTATAAATTGAAGGTTGAGGACATGATTGCCAAACTTACGAAAGTGTGGGGACCTTGGATAAATTTACCTTAAAATATGCTTCCCTTGCATTAAGGACCATGCTGTATATACATAAATGTTGGCACATTGACTTACACTCATGTGAATTGTCAAATTTTAATACATTGATTTTGACAACACATTTTTCAATCAATTATCAAATTTTTGACACGTAGAAAGGTGTCGATCAAGGTGTACACTTTGTGGGTACACTTTTCAATTATGCTTGGTGTAACTTTATTGTACACCTTTGGATACATTTATTCACGTGGCAAATTGTGATTTGTCATTGAGGAAATTGCAAAAAATGTCAACTTTTAAATAGTCATGTGCATAAATGTTCAAAATTTCTTCAATGTCGTCCATTTTACTATAATACAGATCAAAATGCCCTCATTAACAATTTTAAATTTCACAATGAAGACAAAATTATTTATTAAATTTATAATTGTATTGGCCAATAAAAACGACATATAACATATATTACTCATTTTAAAAAGTATCATGTCAATCATGCATTAAATGTCGAGAAGTACAATTAAAATGTCAAGAATATTATGAAATGTACAGAACTTTCATATGAAGTGTTAAATGTCAAGATAAACATAGTCCAAATACCGATAACAACTTTTAAAATGTTGAGAACGTCATGAAATGTCAAGAATAACAACTATTAAACACAACTTATCAACAAAAAAAGATTTCAACGAAAAATTACCTTCTACCGAGAATTGTGGAAAGCCTAATCAACTGCAAATGTGTGTAAGATTAAATTTTGTGAAATGAAATTATATGATTTTTTTTATGAATTGGAAGCATATAATTATATTTTAGTTTTAATGACCTATCTATTTCATCTTCTTCATTTTTTTTTCTAAAATTCTTGATCAATACCTAATAGATAATAAAAACAAATGAATCTATTAGGAGTGTGTTCGGTAGAGATTAAAATCACATTAAAATTAAAAAATTAGTCGTTATTGTTGACTTTTATTAGACGAGTGAGATCAAATAACGATCATATTTTCAATTTTAATTGAATTTTAAAATGTACCAAATAAGCTCTAGGTATTAACTAGTATTAATGTAACTTCTCATGGAATCTACTTGTTCTTCTTGAAATTCGTGACAAATTGAATAAAAAAAAGCTTAATTTTTCATCGAGTGTATAATAGATAATTTGGTATTAAATTTGACCATTATGATAAGAGTTATAAAAATTAAATATTTTTCAATTGACAATTATTTGACAATCGTGCAAGTGTCATCATGTACGCAAGGTCCAATAATCTTTTCCTTTCCCTTTTAAACACACACTTCATTTCATTCCCCTCCCTCAATAGCTACTTCTCAACAGAAACACGAAAGCTCTTCCGTTTCTTCACGAGAAAATAAGGAAGCATGAGCAACGAATAGTAAGGAAATTCAGACTTCGTTTTCAGCTATTTTATTCACATTTTTCTTAGATTCGTGTCATAATTATTTTTATTATTATTGTTATTATTATTTCTTTTTGGTAGCGATTATTTGTTCAAGCTTCTGTTAATCGGTGACTCCTCTGTCGGCAAATCTTGTCTTCTTCTCAGATTCGCTGTATGTCGCTTATATCCTTTTCTTAACTGATCTGTTTATTTATTTTTTTCATTATTCTGAAAAAATAGTTATCAATGTTTATTTGGATACATTTGTATTTCTCATCTGATAGGTTAATATGATTTCGGGTACTCTAAAGACTTGGCTGATTATATTTCGGCTCCATTATCAGTTTTGCTTAAAATTATGATTCGATTACTCTTTCTTTGGAATACATTGTTGCTAATTACTTTCAGTTCAATAGTGGGTGGTTAAATTTGAAATTTTTGTTCAACTGTTTATTCCGTGGGTATTTTGTTATTTGGTTGATGATTTCAGGATGATTCCTACGATGACAGTTACATTAGCACCATAGGAGTTGATTTTGTAAGTTACTTCTAATATCTCTCTATGTTTGTGTAACTTATATTGTAATGTGTTTGGTTATTTTTTAGTTTTTTGGTACAATTTTTATTGGATGTTAACACTATCAAGTATAATATTTGCAGAAAATTAGGACAATAGAGCTGGATGGGAAGACAATCAAGTTGCAAATTGTGAGCTAATTACACTAAATGACTTCTATTTAAATGTTTATATATTATTTTTAAACTGACTCAGCCATTGTTGTTTGAAGAAACATGTATATTCTATCTGCATTCCTGTATTTAAGATGAATAATATTAAGCTCTTTGTTTGTTGTGGTGAACTTAACTTCCTAGTAGATGCATTGTCAGCTGAAGTTTCACGTTTGATTCATTAGCGTATTAATGTTTTCTGAAATATTCTCTGCTCGGAAGAAGCAAAATTTTGGCAAGATTCAAGAGTAATGGCGAAAGTATTCTAGTTTTTGTACTTGTGGAAAGATGTTTCAGTTTAGATCTCCCATATTTATTTCAAAGGCAGTAAAGTAGTTTTGGGACACATCAGCAGTGTATTCGAGATAGGAAAATTATTTGCCATCAGCTTGCAAGTACCTTTTCTCCTGCTGTCTGCCACAGTTTAGGATTTTACCCTTTGCTTGTCACGATGGTTAGCTACACTTGTAATTTATTATTTATATGAATTCTACTTGTCCAGGGGATAAAATTTTACTTCTTTTTGTGATCACATAGTGAATGACTGAGGATTCTTTTGCTTCCTTTTCTATAACATACTGGATGTATTTTACTTCTATTTTTATCACATCATAATCTATGAGGCTTGGAACCTCAGTTTTAGTTTTATATGTTTTCTAAATTTCCAACATGTGAGGGACACAGAATTGACAGTCCTATTTCTTATGTTTTGAATATTGGCACTAGATGGATACTTCTCTGTCTTGTAAAGGAAATGGCCCAGACAAGTCCCCTTTTTGCAAATTTTTGTAGTGTGGAAAACTCAATTAATGTGAGAAAAATTGTTTGAACTACATGTCAAATTTGTTAAAAAAAACCTGCTAACTTCAAAATCAAATTTAAAAAATGAGTTTTAATTTTCTTGTAAAATAAAATAAAGTGCGTGTTTGTTTCCCATTTTTTCCATATTATAATGAGTTTTTTTTTAACCATTGGAAGCCTGCAACTCACTCACCCACAATGTGAGAGGCCAGTGAAAAAAGGGCCAGGTGGGGCCCACCAATGGTCTAATTTCTTCTAAAAATGAGAAACAAAATGGCAAACAAGCAATCAAATATTCAAATAAAGATAAAATATTTAAATCTATAATTTCAAAATATTTTAGTCAGACTCAAAGTTTTCTTGACGTTTTGTGTCCAACACGTTTGAGAAACCAGACGTTGGCGTGTCCATGTCAGCGCTTCATTCATAGTACATATAATATTTTTGATCTCAAATGTTAGACTAGTTGAGAAATAGCTCCATTAGTAATGTAAATGCCTGCTTTTCGAAATCAGTGCTTCATTTTGCGATGTTGAACTATGACTATTGACTAGGGTAGCTATTTCTATTTATATGAACAAGGAAACATAGATGTTAAATATTGTCTGTCTTGTAGATGTATTGAATAATGTTATTATTGAAATAAGTTACATTATAGTTTCCATTCCCTATCTTTCTAGTGGGATACTGCTGGCCAGGAGCGGTTCCGCACCATCACGAGCAGTTACTATCGAGGAGCGCATGGGATCATTGTAAGAAAGATGTTAATGTAATTGTGGTTGATCTCATGTTTCTTGACCTAATATCTGGCATTTGATTGTGATGTTTTCATTGCATAAAGGTGTGGGCACAATAAAACTCCTTATCAAGCGATAAACTATGAACTGATGCCTGAATAAGATGATTGGAATTGTTGAAGGTCAACTTTTTTTTGTATGCTAGTTCCTCTTTCAGGACATCCAATGCTATTATGCATTCTTTTGCTATTGCACATCTATAACTTGCCATCTTTCATGTATATGACTGGTGTCTCATTTGTCTTCAGTACTTTTTTATGTTCTGGTATACGGACTAACTCATAACGGATAATGTTATTTCTGGTGCTTTCGCTATTTTTATTGTTTGTATTCAGATGTTAATCTCCTTTTCCTATTTTTAACAACGTGTAACTGTTGTGCATTGCATACTTCTTTCTTGATGCATTCGATATACTGTTTGGTTGTAAAATGACACGATTGTTGGCATCACATGGATTTTTCTGTAGTTCTTGAAATATTTATTCAACTGGTTTAGATTTTCCTCTAGTCCTTGCCATTTTCAGTCAATGGAGTTTTTTCAAACTCACAAATCTAGAGCAGAAGTTTCGCGGTGGTTACTTGGGATACCTTGTAGTGCGTCTTTATTGTCTGCAATTGATCGACAGATAACTCCAAAATTTAGTTGCATGAACATTGATAGCTTGTAAATAAAGTCTTATCTGAGAATTATTCACTGGGCCGTGTTTCTCCAGTATGCTTATGCTTATGCTTCTCTTCTAGAAATATATGGAAACCACTGTCCTGAAATAAAAAACTTTTTGTTTTCATTAATTTATCGCTAAGATTATTGCCTGTCTTTATATACTTCCATTTGTTCCCTTTTCTTTCTTCATATGTATAATCTTACATGCATTCATTTTGCAACAGATTGTGTATGATGTGACTGAGATTGAGAGCTTCAACAATGTTAAGCAATGGCTTAATGAGATTGACCGATATGCAAATGATAGTGTATGCAAACTTTTAGTGGGGAACAAATGTGATCTAGTAGAGAACAAAGTTGTGGACACACAAACAGCAAAGGTATTAGTTTTAGTTGCTCCAATATGTTATATAAAGCTTAACTTTGTTCTTCCAATTTAGCTGTAGTCTACAAATATAAAATTCTCTTATAATTTTCATTTCCATATGTAACACTTTATATTATATATTCCTTATAGAACGTTATATTAAGTTTATTTATGTTTGATTGTTTAACTATCTTCAACCCCGTAGTCTCATCATGCACATATTTCACACTGGACCTCATTGCAGGCATTTGCAGACGAGCTTGGGATTCCTTTCCTCGAGACAAGTGCCAAAGATGCTATCAATGTGGAGCAGGCTTTCTTAACTATGGCAGGGGAAATTAAGAAAAAGTAAAGCTACTAATCAACTTATTATTGCTCTTATGACATGTTCTGAACTTCGTATCTGCTTACATATGCTTTCTATTCTTGTGCTGAATGTCAGAACCTCTTAGATTTTTATGGTATTTACAGAACTGCACAACTAGTTTCTCTATACCACAAATGGAAGTGATTTTTCTTGTAGGATTTGTTTCCTATATTGGTTAATTTCAGTTGCCTTCCATGGTTTTTCTCTTGATCCCGACTAATCATAAAACTATATGTTTGCATGTTTTCATTTCTGCTTCCACCTATTGTCTTGGAATATTTGAGAGGTGAATTTTGATAAATAGTTGGGCGAGATTATTATTATTATTATCTTTTTTTTCCAGTATAATCTTTGAAGCTGAACTCTAGTTTACTGTCAATGTTTTTTTTCTATCTGACACAAGTAATTTTGCAGAATGGGTAGCCAGCCAAGTGCAAACAAGAAGTCGACTAACACGGTTCAAATCAAGGGACAGCCAATTGAGCAGAAGAGCAACTGTTGTGGTTAGTTGTGGTTATTTGCATTTCATTTAATGTTGGAAGTAACTGTAAACAGATAATCAACTTCTCCTAACAAAAATCTCTTTATGGAATTCTGGTGAACGCTGTTTACTCCCTTTTTAACAGTCTCTGATTCTGTTTCATCACTGTTTGAGAAAAAAAGGATGTGTTTATGTGCCATTTGACGAAACAGAATTGATAATATGAAACGTATGGTAAAATAAATTGTCAATTATGAGACATTCAATATCACAGAAAGAAACAGAGATTGGCAAAGAAATCTCTGTCAACCACATCTAAGCGTCGTCAAGAAATGGATAATCAGTGTAACCAACGACAGGATCCGGAGCATAGAAAGTGCTCCTGTCGTATTTATTAAGAGGGGCATCCAACTCATATCGTCTAGGCAAATCTGGGTTAGCCAAAAACAAGCGTCCATACGAAATCAAGTCTGCATGATTCTCAGCAATGGCTTTGTTGCCCATTCTTCTGTTATAGCCTTCGGAAGCAATAAAAGTATTCTTGAAAGCTTCTCTCATTGAAAGGAGTCTTTGAGGAGCTTCATTTTCGGCCCCTTCGAGCACCCTTGGTTGAATCATATGAAGATAGAGAATGTTGAGTTTATCAAGTGCATTAGCCATGTGAAGACCCAAAGCATCAGGTTCTGAGTCTTCCGACTCCATTATAGTAGCGTATGGAGATAGTCTAATCCCAACTCTATTAGCTCCAATCTCGTTGCTCACCGATTCCACTATTTCCAATGCAAAGCGACATCGATTTTCTAAGGTCCCACCATACTCATCCATTCTGTCGTTTACTTGATCCTTCAGAAATTGATCGATCAAGTAACCGTATGCTCCATGGATCTCAACTCCATCAAAACCTGGAAACGTGCAGATGCATTACTATCTAATTCACCTTATTTCTTATATCAATTACATAAACGCGTTTTTCGAGAAATCTATTCTTAAAACTTGATAAATATTATAGGATCAAGTTTTAACCATTTCATCTGAAAATCAATTGAAGTTCAGCAGGGGAAGCTTTTAATACAGGCATTTCTCAAATATAAGATTGTCAAATTTATTTTATGATTTGTTACATGATCATTTACTATCATATATTCACACAATAAAATATTTTAAACGTATACAAAAAATTTTCCTTACTTTCTAATCACTCATTTTTCCAAAAATCACTATTCAAAATTCTTTTTTCTACAATAATAATTGCCAAACATGTTCTAAGTAGTTTTGTCACATTAAGCTCTATTTGAGCCCAATTTTTTTGGGAGAAATAAATTTGTGTTAGTGATTTTTTGGAGAATAAATGGTCAAAAAGTAGGGAGTTTTTTTTTTTTTTTTTTTGAATTTGTAAAATTATTTTATTGAAAGAATGTGTGATCGAAAATGAGTTTGAAGAAAAATGATTTTTAAGAGAACGAGGTTCAAGCACGAACAAAAAGTACCGAAAAGAAGTATGCAGTATGCTAACCTGCTTCGATAGCATTACGAGCTGCCAACCTGAAATCGTTAACAACGCTAGGGATCTCTTCGGTTCTAAGTCGTCTAGGAGGAGACCAATCTCCTCCCTCATAGCTGGGCGTAATTGCCTTGTCCGTACACGAGACTGGGTCTTGGCCATTCGGCTGAAAACCTAATTAAAAAACAAATAATGTCGACACTGCTGTCAGTAAAATAACTTCGATTTAGCCACGTGGGATTAAAATTAAATTTTTAGTAAGTTTCGATAAATTTTAATGAAATATGTGATTAAAATGTTGGTTCCATAAAATATATGATTAAATATAGATTTTAATCCCCATCAGACATAAGCGTAATGAGTTTCGCTCACCAGTATTAGAGGCACGGCCTGCGTGCCAAATTTGCAGGAAAAATATGCCACCCTTCTCATGAACAGCATCCACAATTGGTTTCCACGCCTCCACATGCTCCTTTGTCCAAATTCCAGGAGTATTTGGGTACCTTCACCAATTAACGTTTTTCAAAATCACTAGATCACCTCGTAATAATCAAAGAAAATAGGATTTAAATCAAAAATAAGAAAAACCAAGGAATAGAAGACATCTGTTAACCTCATATCTAGGGAAAATTCTTAGTATCAACTAATTGCTACTCTTATATTTAAAAAAGAACAGTGATTGAGCTTATCGAATTAAACTAATTCACAAATCATTAATCATCGTCAACCCTTTAATCTTTCTAGACTTCTAGCACGACGAATATGATGCCTCATGTTCAAGTGTTACAAATCTCGATTCAACCTTACTTTCTCTGTGTTATCTGATTGTTCTACAAATAAAGTATTACAAAGGGAATATTATGATCATTAACGTGCATACCCCAGAGCAGTATTAGAAACTGCAGTGGCTTCAGTAATAAGAAAACCGCCATTGGTTGCTCGCTGAGAGTAATACAGCGCCGCGTGTGGCTGTGGAACATTGTTGTAAGATCTGCTTCTGGTTAATGGTGCTAAAACAATTCTGCATTAAGCAACAATATCTTGATAAACTGTACATTAAGTAAAGAAAAGGGGACTAATGAATCATTAAGAAAGTGAGGTATAAATCAAAAAAAGAGTAAAATTATATTAATGGAGCAATCACATCATTAACAGTAAGTAACACTGGAAAATCCTTTATAATACAATGGATAGATCAGCCATTATCCTGCATCTATAAAAGATGTATGAGAATCTCTAACTAAAAGTTAATGGGATAAAACAACAAACAAATGCACATTGAGAAGAGAACATTACAAACCTGTGAGATAGTTCAAACTCTCCCATTTTGTAGGGAGTGAGTAAAGGAATGGAATTGGATTTAGAGGATATCACAGCCATTTTTTCAGATTCTTCAACAAAATAAGGCCTCTTGCTTAGTTTCATATGAAAAAAATGCAGACTTTTTGGCCTCTATCCTTGAACAATCAGACGTAGTCCCTCAATCCTCAAAATATTTTAATGGGTTATGTTGGAAATGGATGGGTGTCCATATCTGATTCACCCCATGACGTGTACGCTGTATATGGTTGGTGGGAGAAGATAACTGTCTACTTCACATGACCAACTTGAAACTCTGATGATTCCCTATGTGAACAATGCTACACATCCAGGCACAAATCCAAGGAATGCACCTGTCCATACACGATTGGCCAGTTTGAAAAATAAAAACAAAAATAATCTAATCAAGTTCTCACACAACAACCTATTTTTTTTTCCTGGATTTGGCCCTATTCTTTCATCACTTGCCTTCCCTATATACATAAGATCACTGCTAGAATTTATTTTATTGATCACATTTTTGGACCCCAATTTAATTAAAATTCTATTTGTTGTGCTTAAATAAGATCCGTGCATGCTCAACTAGTGGTAACTTGTGCATTTTAGTGACATGGAGGGACTAGATGATATTGTTAGAATTTGGGTATGATCCGAACTCCTTGTTTGAGTAATTGAAGAATATTAGAGACAGGTTCAGCAATTCCGCAGAGCGCAAGGTTTGATTTGTTTGATGTTTTTGTTCTTGATGGCTTCTATAAAGTATGACATTCCGCTTTTGGATCAGAACACCAGATTCACATTGTGGCGGGTTAAGATGCGAGCAGTACTCGTACAATGAATTTGAATGATGCGTTGTTGAGAATTGACAAAATGCCTGCAACTTTGATCGCAGAGGAAAAATTCCGGAAGGATAAGAAGATACTTTCTCATATTCATCTTCATCTCTCAAATAACATTCTTCAGGACGTTTTGAAAAAAAGCTTTAGCAGGTGCTTTATGGTTTAAATTTGAGCAATTGTGCATGACCAAAAGTCTAACAAGCAAATTGCATCTGAAGCAGCGATTATACTCTCATCGCGTGACAGAAGGTGGATCCTTAGAAGATCACCTTACTGTATTTAAGGAGATGACCATTGATTTGGAAACTTTGAAAGTAAAGAATGATGAAGAAGATTTGGCCTTGATCCTATTGTATTCGATGCTTGCTTCATTTTCTTCATTTAGCGATACGATTTTGTATTGTCGTGATAATTTCATCGTAGAGGAGGTGTATGATGATTTGTTTTCAAAAGAGAAAATGAAGCATCTGGTTTCTGAGACCAGAGATGGAGACGGCATGGTGGTTCTAGAAGGGGCAAATCGAAATCTAAGTTTAGTAATCAGATTTGTAACTACTGTAAGAAAAGATGACAAATTGAGAAAGATTGCTACAAATTGCAGAATAAAACAAGATTTACTGCAGATTAAAATGGTAGCAATCAGATACACCAGGCGAAGCAGACCTTGTAAAGAACAATGTAAATGAGGGAGATCTT
The DNA here is from genome assembly GCA_903798395.1 of Fraxinus floribunda. Classification (NCBI taxonomy): domain Eukaryota; kingdom Viridiplantae; phylum Streptophyta; class Magnoliopsida; order Lamiales; family Oleaceae; genus Fraxinus; species Fraxinus floribunda. Next base: position 10,475 of record CAIGRS010254097.1, read on the forward strand.
TTTAGCTATTTCTAATGCCGAGTCTAAACCAGAGGAGGATTGGATTCTGAATTCAGCGTGCGTGTTTCATATGTGTCCTAATAAGGATTTTGTATAATACATATGAAACAGTTTCCAAAGGTATAGTTATGAGAAACAACGCACCTTGTCAGATTGTTGGAATTGGTAAGGTCAGATTGAGGCTAATGGATGAGAGAATTAGAACACTTGGAATTGGTAAGGTTGAAGAATGGACCCCAAGGGCCGAAAGCATGGTTAGTGATATAATGTTGTCCATCCCATAAAGGGCCAAATGTCATATTATGTTAGTCCACAAAATTAATCCAACAACAATATCTTGATAAACTGTACATTAAGTAAAGAAAAGGGGACTAATGAATCATTAAGAAAGTGAGGTATAAATCAAAAAAAGAGTAAAATTATATTAATGGAGCAATCACATCATTAACAGTAAGTAACACTGGAAAATCCTTTATAATACAATGGATAGATCAGCCATTATCCTGCATCTATAAAAGATGTATGAGAATCTCTAACTAAAAGTTAATGGGATAAAACAACAAACAAATGCACATTGAGAAGAGAACGTTACAAACCTGTGAGACGTTGACCTATGATTTAATATAACTTCACTTATTTTGATTATAACAAA
>CAIGRS010254107.1:0-24930 GCA_903798395.1 Fraxinus floribunda
GTGGTTATATTTTATAGATTCAATTAAATGAATTATGCGACTTTACATTTAAATGAACCTATCATTTAATATCATGTAATTACCACCGAACATAGTCTTTTGCCGCCATGTGGAGGTTGAAGCTGTCGACAAGCCTGATGCCATAGAAGGCGAAGTTGGATCAACATGGTGGCACCGCCTTGGCCATTGCACTCCAGGTATGGTCTACAGTCCCCTGTTGGACAGTAGAAGCGACCATTGGTGTAGGTGCAAACATGTTTGTGTGTATATATAATAATTCTATTATTTGTCCAACATAATAAGACCTGTTACCAAGATTAATATGACGTCTACGACTCAACAAGTACATCAAGGGCCAAATCCGGATATAATCTCCGTATTGCAATTATTTTGCAGGATTTCTAATATGTGAGAATTGAGCAAAAGCTAGAGCTATTTATGAGCATATGAACAAGTTAAGAGTGCATGATACACCAGTCAACATTTTCTATAGTCTAGCAGCAAGGAGTTGTTGCTTGAGCAGAGGCCTGATATACTCGTGATAGCCATCAGGTATATCTGATTCATTTAGAGGATCCTTCCACGCTGCCTCGTAAAGTTTTGGATAGACATTTCCATCATAACGGCCGAGAATTGATCCTAGGAAGTGGTCGGTATAGTTGAATGCATCAACAAGAGCTATAGCATTTGGACGAACCTGAAAAATAAATCACGAGTTGAAAAATATGAATTTATTGTTTTCCAGGAACCCACAACTAGAACAAAAGAAATTGGAAAAATGTTTTGCTATATGTACACCGGTGTACATCCCCGGCCCATGAATTTTTGATTGGATGTGGGCCCCCCTCTTTTGTGAGGGGCGTGTACACCGGGTACTAATAGCAAAACCCATTGGAAAAATGCAATGTCGGTCACTGTAATGCCTCCGTTTGTAGCAATTTGAAATGGAGCATTTTAATCCTCAAGCTTTCAGTTTAGTTGCAGCAGTGGTCCTCTGGATGGTTTCTATACCTTTTCGTATCTTTTCCTTTCCTTTTACTTCTTTGTTATTGGAAGTAAGGATGAATTGCATTTTCTACGTTTGTTGACATTCTAGCAGAAACCCAGAAGGGCCACTTCTGCAACTAAACTCCTAGGTTGAGGATTAAAATGATCTATTTTCATAATTCGGGACTATGTTACTACAGGCGCTAATGCAGCAATTTTCACAATGAAATTTAATTACAAACCTGCGAATACAGGGATCTGAGCTGATCGTTAGCAAGTGAAGCCTGCTTCGGAGTTATGCAACTTGTAGCAATGAAATCACCCTGGTGCTTGTGAAGGAGGAATAGGTAATAGATACCACATAGCACCTCTAATTGTTTCTTGACCCCTTTACCGGGAATGTCTTGTTGCAGTTTTTCAATAAACCTACATAAGAAAGAAGTCTTCTTAACATTCTATAGCAAAATATCGAGAATACGAGAGCAGGCTCAGCATTCCACACTATTTTAACCACTCTTTATTTCACCACCTTGAAGAGAAAATAGCTTGACAAATAGAAGTTGGAAGGTACTTATTCGTCCCATCATGAAAGTTGAAAATGTAAATAAAGGTGCAGAAATAACTTCAAAAACCGTCATTTTGCCAAAAAGTTGAGGGATCTAGACAAGACATTTAAAATGTAGAATGGAAATATCTTGCGTTGATAAGATATTACAGTCCTAGTTATCAATTCATAGGCTACTTCTGGGAACTTAAGAAACAAATATTAAATCTCTTCTAATCCAACGTTCTCTATTCTATGTTGAGAAAAAGATTTTATTCGACAACCTAAAATAGACATACATGGCTGGAGAAATGAAATTCATAAATATGTGATGCCAATTAAATATATAGGATTGAATTCATATATATTGTAAGCAAGAGAAGCATGAAAAGAAAGCTTACTTTGAGACAACAATTAATTGGCAGTGAGCGACAGCTGCCTCAACTAAATCAGCTGATAGCTCAGCAAAACCTGAGTGGAAGAAAATAAGGGAAAAAGTAGAGGATATTTAGAAGCCTTGAAAGAAATCAAAATTCTAATACAAGGAGAACGTGTTCTTGATGATAAAGAACATAGACAAAGCAATCAAAATGTAATTTTTAGGTAACAGATCATTTAAGTTTACAACCTGATATACCAAATTTTAACAAGGGTAAAATTGGACCCAAAAGAATTTCATTCTTGTCAAGTGGAAGTACCTTCTTCTAGATTGGTGAATTTGCTCAGATTTCGAGCGCAAGCAACAGACATTCTGGCAGCCCTTGCCTCAAATGCCTCCAATACTGCACTAGGCTTTAGCCAGTCCTCAGCTGCATGACATCAGGCAAATAGATATCACCAAACTTGCATGTGTATGTAGCTCATATATGAATCCTAATTTGAAAGAATGGTTTTCGGTGCCTACTACTATGGGCAGTATTACATTAAGAGGAAACATCAAAACACTTTTAGATAGCCATATGGTGAGAATCTTTTGATACTCTCTACTCATATTCAACTCATGGCTTATAATTAAGGTGGGAGATAACACTTGGAAGAAATCAGAACCATTTCTCAACGTCTTTCTTATCAGATAGAAATTAAGTTTTGGCAGCCTTGAAGAGCCTGTCGATTGCAAAGCCACAGCCCACAGCCACATGACATAATTTGTTTGTCTCATTTGAGTTGAGCATGTAAACATCATATTGGGCCCTTATTCGAATTTCCTATTTTTATCATACAATTATATTCTTTTGTCCAGCATATGATTGGTAACAAATCACAGTCAGCCTCGGTGGTGGGTCTAGCAACTAGCTGGCATTCATCATCTACGCACACCTCGTTCCTGGTCCACTAGAGTGATCTGGGACAGGTCAAGACAGTTGTACTTTCAAGAAGAAAAATGTACCATTTTGTATATCAGAACGACATTGCATTAGATGTTCAATTCTTCCCATGTAGGCTATCGTCCCCACTGGCTGTTTCCCAGTTCCCAACTGTGAAGCTGTCTTCATGAGAAACCTAGCAACCTTCAGCAGGAACTAAATAATTTAGCACCAAACCCATGATAGAAGAAATGTTTGACATTCAAATGATAAACAATGAGGCACAAATGTTAAAAAAATATGATTGTTCAATTTAGTCCTCTCATAAGGCTAAATGATCCACCTGACTGTCACACTCCAGCAGACAAGGTACACTATACAGCTTTGAGGATAGATGTAACTAATGTCAAAAAGAAGAAGAATATAACACAAGGTAGCAAGTGCACCAGGTTAACTGATCTTTTCAGGAGTAACCACCAACATAAATTTGTAAATACATTTGGATCAGGCAATATTTGCAAGCAAAAAAGGGTAAGGCTCCAATTAGTGTTTTTGTCTCAATTGAGAAGTACTTCTTAAAATACAGATTAGACAAAAAAAAAAGAGCCGCTGCAAATACAAAATATTAGGTTTAAAAGATCGATCAGACAAGAAATAAACAAGCAGGACATAAAGGTTCAATACCAAGTTTCTCAGGGTACAAACGCATGAGGCTCAGATTAGTCTTTTTGGCTCAATTGAATTTGAATCTTTAAATTTATAATAGGATATCCAACATGAGAAAGAAAACATATCAAATGCAAAAGAGAAGGTGATGAAACTAGGTTACTATTTTAGATATATTTCCCTTCCCTCTCTACCAAACGAGAGAATCTATTTAATCTCTACAGAACTATTTATTATTTAACCCCTGTTTGATGGCCATTATAAAGAGAAATTGGGGGAAAACGATGTTTTGATTAGTGGTATTTTGGAGAATGTGTGGTTAAAAAGTAGGGAAAAGTTTTGGGTTTACGTGCAGAATATTTTATTGTATAAATGTGTGGTGGAAAATTAGTATGAGATATAAAGAGAGTCAAACAATGGTTCAATAAACTCCAGTCATCTGCAGAAAAATTCTTGCCTACAGCCAAAAAGGTCCACAAGTATCATAGAGAATACCTGTAGAAGCAGCACAATGTTGTCTCCTTCATATGTACAAGCAGGAACATAAACTGCAAATAATTCTGGGAGCCCACTGCTACAGAGGTAACCATGGCCTCCACATAATTTTCGACATTCTTCAATTCCATCCTAAAAACAGAAAAAATGTGATGCCTAAATTTAAATAAGAAACACGTTAAACTGATGGTTTGCAGATCCAGAGACTTAAAGCAGTAAAAATTCTTAGAAGCATTATTAGAGAGTGAAACTTTAAATATCAGAAGGAAATGTAGAATCAGAGAATTGGCAGGAAAATGACTTTCCAAGAGATTATTCATGGTGCAATGCCAATCCAAGAATACCTCCTTACTCGATGCAATGAGAAAGATCTTGAGAATATATTTGATCAGGCATAGAAGCAAAGCACAATCGCTAATAACATGTCAAATTTTAAGAAAATCTTCTGGTGGAACACCCATAGGCATGGTGAGGGTTATCACAATAGCAAACTTATGCCATGAACTCTAATGAACACAAGCTTTACAGAGTCATGCTCTTACACTTCTTACTGTCAGTTTACTCAATCTCTATACCAACCAAACATGTAATTGTAGAGAGTGAAGCAAAACTTTCTTTAATCAGTAGCAACTTGCTCCTACTCGTGCTAAAGAGCACACAAGCTTCCCCACATAGGTGCACACACATTGGCGGAGATAGAGAGAGACAGGGTAAAGAAAACTTTATTACGTACGGCTGTGACAGAAGTAGTCAGCGACTTCAACCCTGCAGTGCATGCATGAACCTCAGGCAATGTTGAGAAGTCATTAGCCTGCAGTCTCTGGGTCACATCCGTGTATAGCCATTTTAGCCATTCACCAACAAATCTGAAGGCATAAGCAGAAGCTAGCAAAGGGAAGAGCCTACTTTGCTGAGTTTTGTAGTCAATGACCTGTAAACCGAAGAGGTGCCAATGGGGATTAATAATTAAGTTTACCTCAAATTGCAAACAAAATAAGCATGCATTGCACAATTTTAAACCAAAATTAAATACACGAAGCATGCAATGAACAGATTTTGTGAAGCACCAATATTTTAAAGCATTCAGTCCACACCATACACTTGTCCTATCAATCACCATAATACTAAACATCAAAGTCCATATTGCAGCAAGTCGTTGATATTCCCGCAGTAAATGTTGAATCACAGAAACGAGTGACCATTTACGCCAAATTCATTAACAATACTTTTGAGCTTTGATGGGTAGATGAATAACTCTGATCAAACAAGAAAATTTCCTTTTAATTTGTACTATTTATTTATTATGCATAGAAACAATGAAACCTTCAAATATACTAGTTCTTTTAAGTAATGATGGATAGTTAATTTTAGAATATAAAAAGACGAACACATACACTGGCTTATCTAACGTTGTTCCTAACTTCTCAATGTCACATTTGTAAAGTTATGAGCATCACACAAATGTCAAATATAAGGGTAAAAAGAGAGAATCCACCCAGAAAATGTAGGAGTAATATGTTGAATAACAAGGACAAAATAAAAAGCAAGTACAGGAAGGTGTTTCCAACACAAAACATTTAATTTGACAGGCTCCCTCTACTTAATTGGACAAGTGGATCATATCTGTAAAAACTGCAGCTAAGGCGTGTATTAGGTTCATTGTGGCACGATTAAGAAAGTAAGGAGAATTATCAATTTAAGAAGATAGCAGCACAAACCAGGTAACAGGTGAAAATGTTGAACAGGATGACTGGTTGACTTGAACAGGCTTGAGAATAGACTCTTAGACCAGTTAATGATACAAATTTCACCAAATGATCATATATTTAGCCCCCGTTTGGCGTAATTATTTTCAAAAGAACGCATTTTTTTGGTTGATGTGATGGAGAATATGTGGTTGAAAAAGAAGGAAAAGTTATTGATGTGATGGAAATTATTATTTTATTGAAGAATGTGTGGTTGAAAATGAGTAGAAGAATGAGAATGAAAAAAATAATGTGGATCAAACAGGGGCTAAATATGAATTTGTTCTTCCGATGAGGAAGAAGGATACAGTCTCAGAACAAATTTTTTTACTAAGCCCCCGTTTGGTGCACATTATTTTCAAAAGAATGCATTTTTTTGGTTGATGTGATGGAGAATATGTGGTTGAAAAAGAAGGAAAAGTTATTGATGTGATGGAAATTATTATTTTATTGAAGAATGTGTGGTTGAAAATGAGTAGAAGAATGAGAATTAAAAAAATAATGTGGATCAAACAGTTTTTTAATATGACAATTATGTTAAAAAAGCATTTTTCTTATCAGTGAAAAAAGCATGCCAAGTAAACATTTCAAGATGGTCTACACTTCAAATAGGTCTTGGCCATCAAAAAGCACTCCAGAATACCTGAGTTTCAGGTCCACCATTCTGTAATCCGAATTGCCTACGGACAGCACTATACCTAGTAGCAATACAAACAGCTCGTGACAATGCACAAGAAGCATCAGCTACAATTGTTTGTCGTACATAAACCATAGTCCCATAGAGCAACTGCCGGGGTACATCAGATTGCTTGTATTTTCCTTCCCTCGTAACCTGTGAAACCCTACAGCAAAAGAAATTTGTGTCCTAGATATTCATACTTTCTAATGAATAAATACACACGGGTAATTTCATGGTAAATGGACAGTGCAACATAGTGGGTATCACTGGAATGATGGAACTTTTCGACATTTTTTCTAACGGATAGAAAACCTTTCAATTAAAATTGAGGAAAGTGAATGTAGTTAAAGAGATTTGCGGGAGTAATTGCAAGTGCTTGATATAGATGCCTCAAATTCTCAAATTCTAAGTTTTTGGCATGCCTGCAATCGCATTTATACATGTGCCAAAAAATTTCAAGGTTTTTAACAATAACTATCTAACAAACAACATGCTTCAAAAACCAATACCATCCCAAAGTCGACAAGACTAGCATCGTAAATATTCATAAACTATCCTGAAAGGAAAAATGATAAAGTGCAAATGCAAATAAATCAGTATACTTGAGTTGAATGGTGACATACCTCATCAACATTTGGTCTCTCGGAATACGTACATGATCAAGTCTTAACACACCATTGTCCATGGTGTTGTATGCTCCATTTCCAAATTTTGTTCCAATATCACCAAGGGTTATTCCTGGAAGAGGAGTATGGTCCTCCAAGTTCCGTAGTTGGACGATAAAGCCTAAACAGCATGAATACTTAAGACTAACAAGTCAAAGAACAAAATTGGATATCAATGTCAATAGAGGTTATATATTCATACCATGAACTCCATGGTCTTTACCATCTGTAATAAGGCGTGCATAAACAACAGCATGGGTGGATGCTTTACCTAGTCCACCAGGCCACCACTATTCAGAAAATAAGACAGAGAATAAGGACCAAATTCGAGAAAATCAATGAAGAAAACATAGAATCATAACTATACTGAACCGTACACAGTTGACTCTGAATAAGAAATTAAAAACTGAAGTAGATAAAAAAACAACTGTAGTAAATAAACAGATGCGCAGTGACAAAAGATCTCTCCCAATTTTAAACAAGAAAATAAAATATTACCAACCTCTTATCAACTATGTTACTTACTTTGCTTGAAGTCAATGTTGGACTATGAACTATGAATTCATCAGTCTTCGGGTCAAATGTTGCAGTGGTTTCAAGACCTTGTACATTGGAGCCATGACCAAGTTCAGTTTGTGCATAGCAACCAATTATTTGCATCTTATAGGCCAACGGCAACCATTTTTGCTGCTGTTCATCAGTACCCTGTCCCTTTATGGCAGGTATAAACATTCCCTACATACCAGAATAGTGCGAGTGAGTCAAAAGGTTGGAGCAGTTAACAGATGGAGGACCTAAGAAGTGAGAAACGAACTTTATCATGGATTGAAAATTATTGAAAAAGAGAGGACTCCTAGAAAAATTGCTAGATTATGTTCAGTTTTCATATATGGTGTCAGGTATCAAATGGTAAAAGATGTGCATGTTTACCTATGTCAAAAAAATTTATAAAAATCAAGTGCACAAATCGGAAAACTTAAAATACAAATTTGATATTTTTATTTATTTATGTATTTATTTATTATCATTATTTTTAAGATAGAAAGCAACTCAAATGAAACATTTTTTAACACAACAAATAAGAGCATATTCTGTTTGATGTGGATATCACGATTTATTTTATTGTTGATTTTTATTAATTACGTTTTTTTATTATTATTGGTCTTGTAGTAGTGGGTTGGCCCAAATCGGTCACTGATAGGTTAGGTTTTTACTATTTATTGGATTTTTTCATAGTAGTTGGACAGTTAATAATTGAATGAAATTAAAGTTGGCGGCTACAACATTTTTCACCCCTTCCCTGTTTCCTTTCCCGTTTCCTTCTCGTGCTTTCTTCTTCTTCCTCTTTTCATCTGTTTTCTTCTAAGTTCTTGGTTGGAATTTTAATTCATCCTACATCACACTTATTTCCAACACACGGATTCACATTGCATAAACACAGCTAGAACATTTTCTCACTTAAGATTATCCAATTTGAACTACGGTTATCGATATCCGGCCTTCGTAAGTGGAAATGATTGAAATTTGATAGCTATGCATTATATACAAGAACATAGAAATCAAAAGATAAAAAGAAGTACCCAATGAAGATCAGTAAAAGCGGGCTCATCCACATAAAACCTTAACTTAGCTGCCTCTTCTTCTGCAGTAATTGAAATAGTGAAGTTGTGAGATGAGAGATAATCATATGGGAAAAAAAATTCCGTCAATGAACAAATTAAATTACATCAAAAGCTAAGTAAAGGGTTACCGGATAGACGAAGTTCAATAATCCGTTTCCATGCATAAGTTGCCTTCCTAATAGTATTCTTAAACAATTCTTTCCTTGGGAGCATGGTTCTGTCATCCTTTCGGAAAGCCTATATCCCATAATAACACATTGTTCTCATATGGACTTAAAGTAAAAGAAAAAGGTTAAATAATCCTTTTATCAAAATATTGCAGCTTCTCTTCGAGATAATTGATAAATAAAAGCATAGGAAATAATAAAATGCATTGCTCTGTATATCTTCATAAATCACTTTCAAATCAATATTCATAACAAATAATCATCTCATTTCATTAAATGCTTTTAAGATATACACATTTCAAACCCTTGGCCAAATCCAACAATATTGTTAAACACCTTTATGATGGATTTGAATCTCCGGTTCTAAATGAAATCCTCCTTATTCTTTACTAGTTCTAGATTCCTTGTACTTTTTGAAAAATCAAGGATCAAAACATTTAACAAATCTGTTACACAGTTAATTAATTTATAATACTGCCATGTACAAGTCAATCCCCAAATCTCCACATTTATCTATCCAAGCAAAGCATCACACAATTCCCTTGACATTGAAATGCTCGGACAACATGAGTACTCAAACAAGATTCAATATTAAACTATTTACTTGCAAGATAATTAGATGTGATATACTCTTAACAAAATTTCTTAGCACAAATTGAGTAGTTTCTTCTTTATATACTGTTTAAGAATCAGTATTCTATGTTTCCCCTTTAATTCCCAATACAAAAGTCCAGATTAGAGTAGTCGTTCAAATCATATAAAGAAGAATGTCTCATCGAGAAGCACGATTTAAAAACAAAAAAAAAAGTACTTGTCCTTCCCAAATTGACTCTTTTTTCAAAGCAGTAATTCATAAGACTATTTTTTTTATTTGTCCACGTGAAAAGTGAGAGATCAAAATATTAAAAAATCTTTGATGTAACTATTAAATTTTTTGGTTCTTTAGGCAAAGATTTGTTACTCAACTGAAAAGTCAAAAAAGACTCCATCTAGTACAAAAGAAGTATCAAAACATGCCAATTTTTTTTCAATGCTACTGAAAGAAATAATCCCAAACCAACAATACACATTGGCTGCAATCAGAATCAGGAACCCTAATTAACACTACTCATCGTCCAACGCACACCTAAATTACAGAACCGAAAATCAATTCAAAAAAGAAAAAAAAAACGCAGAAGAAACAAAATTACAGGATCACTGGCGACGAGCTTAGAAATTCGATCAGAAACTTCAAAGACGTGGCGGGAGCCAGCCCATACATACTTCATAGCATCCACATCGAACTGAGCCTTCTTCCTCTCATCCGAAAAATAATCCGCTCCCTCCATCTTCCTCAGAAAGCACCAACAGACCGACAAAACAAAACCAAAATCCCTGTACTTATTTATGCAGAACACGTCAGTTCTCTTGAATTTCGTTAATAATTTCCCAGATTTGGCTTTAAATAAAAAATGAGACAGGCAAGAAAAATCAGGATCTTGTAGCAAATGTGGTTCGGTAAATCACATATATGACACAACTGGCCGGCGTGTTAAGCTTTTTACTGTAGGGGCCTACATTGTGATTGGGCATATGACACGTGGGTTTAGTGTACTTTCAACGAAACAAGATGGTGTTTGGTACATATTAAAATTGAAAAATTAGTCGTTATTGTTGACTTTTATTAGACAAATAAAAGCCAATAACGACTATATTTTCAATTTTAATTAGATTTTGAGCTCTCCAAATGGACTATAAATAAATAAATAGTAATTGTGAATTAATTAAGCCCTGTTTGATGCACTTGTTTCAAAATTTATTTTCAATCACACATTTTTCAATAAAATAAATATTTTTTTTATCAAATCAATAACTTTTCTTTACTTTTAACAACTTATTTTCCATCATATCACTATTGAAAATACATTTCTTCCTCACAAATAACCATCAAACACCCCCTAAAGTGAACTTTGATGTGTGTATAGAACATTGTACACACAGAAAATTGACAGAATACACACATAGGTGGGGTCCATTTTTTTCAATATTTTATTTACGTGGAACCCACCTCCTGTTGGAATTCTGAAAAACCATTTCTGTACAAATGGTTTCATTCCATGTATATATATATGAGAAATATACTTTTTATTCATAAATGCCCTCGAGATTTTCCATGCAGTCATTCTTTTGTACATGCTGCTACATGTGATAAGTGGAAGGGTAAATCGGGCAAACTAAGTCATCCATCGATTCGGGGGCATAAAATGATTTCAGACCACAACATGAAACTCACTTTGTGCCGTAAATTTATCATTCGACTATGTAATCGATATTGTACAATCACTTTACGTTGTTTGCATGTTTTCAAAAACCGAATCTTAGCACAAGTCTAGTCGTTAAATTTCACCATCCAATCTAAAACAAGTCTAGTAGGGAATAGATATATTACTTTTATGGTCTAGTGAAAAAATTGCATCACATTTCATTGAAATGCTTTAGCACGAGTCTAGTTGACGCTTATCCCACTATTGTATTATGCAATAAATGAAAATGTATTCTACATTATTGTACAATAATGTAGTGTATCCACTAGCGCCTTTATGGGTGCTAGTATAGTATGTATAGTCTCAATTCAACTATAAATGCGTCATTAGTTGTAATGCATATAACTCGTCTAATTGAACTTATTATGGGTCCGTTTTGACGTAAATTTGATTTTGTTTTTGCTTTTTGTAGATAAATTTCTTGAAAAAAGTACCTTACTTAACATAATCATTAAAATCAGACTGAACGTTCCAACCCAAAAATGGGCGAATTGAACAGTGGTTCAGTTCTATTAGCATTAATCGGTCCATTGTCAAAGGACCTAGTCAAGAACCAATCATATCAGTCCATAATCGTCTGAACCCTACGAGTTAAAATGGAATCCAATTCAATCTAAATCAGTTGTTACCAAATTGGTCCATAGTAAATTTTAACATCATAGTTTCGCCTGGAGAGATTCAAACCCGTGCTTCTTGTGGGAAATATGAGTAGTTTGACCACTATTACAACTACATAATTTTTTAAATAAATGTTTTTGAAATATACATATTCAATTATCATCACTTCTTACACTTGGGGTAGTGATGGCAAAAAAACCCGCCCCGTCCCGCTGCTACCCCGCCCCGAATGGGGCGAAAAAACCCGCCCTGACGGGTTGGTGGGGCGGGGACGCCCCACCCCGAAACCGCCCCATGAATAATAAAAAAAATAATTAACTACAAATTTTTTAAAAAAAATTAGTTAACTAAAGATTTTTGAAAAAAAAAATTAAACGGGGCACGTAACGGGACAAGTCCGCGCCCCGAACCAGCCCCGCCCTGTCTAAGATGGGGCGGGGCGCGGGACGGGACAAGGTGGGAGAGCTCCGTCCCTTTGCCATCTCTAACTTGGGGATTTATTTATATTGTTTCTTACATCAACAAATTGTAAGATGTGGACCACTGTTTTCTTTAAGATAGATGCTTCATGTATAGAAAATATTTTATAGAAAAACTCACATGACACTCACACGTGTGTGGATCTCGCACAATTTTTTTATTTTTTTTTTAAATATATGGTGGGGCTCACTATGCGAGTATTTCTGGTAAGTTCATGCTTGATGATTTATTGTTTCTTTAAGGTTACGTAAACTTATTGAGAGATTGAAAAGTTTATTATAATATTTGTACCATCATCATGGTCATAATTATTAAACTTTCTTATTAAACTTTCAAATATTGATATTTTATTGGAGGAAATTTAATATGACAGTTGGGTTTGTTTGCTTGTAAGAATTTGATTCAATGCACCAAATTGGATCAGGATGACTTCATATTCATCAATTATGCATGTTTGATTGTGATTAAGTCACTGTTTGGTACAATTAAAATTCTCATTTTCATTTTTCTAGTCATTTTTAATCACACATTTTTCAATAAAATAATAATTTTCATCACATCAATAATTTTTCCTTCTTTTTCAACCACACATTCTCTATCAATCTGTTATTCCAAAATACATTTTTCCAAAATAATATGACTCAAACACACCCTAAATGTAAATGTAACATTTAAAAATTATATTTGAAAATATAATTAAAAATTTTAATGTTTGTTTGGAATTGCTTAAAAATTGATATTAAAATCAATAATTAATTTTAATCACATATTTATTGGACTCCAAAATTTTCATCAACTTTTCAACAGTACATTTTAATAACTTCTATCAAAATCTATTAAACGTTTATCAAAAGTTCCAGATATGCTAAAGTTTCTGATTGAATTCAAATTAACCTAGAAATTGCAACAATTAATTCATTGTAATATTTGTTTTAGTGGCAATGGTTAGGCACATGGATTCTTTTTTATTCACAAATATTTATTTCTTTGACCTAAATGATTTCATTTCATTCCGAATTCTAATGATTGCCTTCTAAAATAGAAGGAATTTTCATCATCACAAAGGAATTGACGAAGATACTCCTGATTTGCAAATCGAATTTCAAACCAAAGAGTAATATATGAAGAGTTTTAGAAGGGAAATTTCATGAACCAAAAATTGAATCAGTTATGCAAAGGGAGAAGCTCAATTTTTTAGTATTTGGACGTGGTCAGTCATTCAAAGGTCATGACTTTTATAATGAGTTTGTTGAAATTTGGTCAAGTAAAAATCATTGAAAAGTTGATTTTGTGTCAATTTCAGTCAAATATTTGGATAGGCCTCGATGGTCAAATCACATAAGTGAATAGATTAATTTGTTCTACTTATAGAGTAGATGATTGTAGTATATTTGGAATCTTAAAAACTAAATTTGGATGAAAGAGAAATTGTTGTCCAAATTTGGAAGGAAAATCAAAATTTCAGCATATGTAGGCGCCGCTCGAGCGGCGACCTAGCACTAGGCGAGCGTCAAGGGCCTCTGCTTTGGGCGCTCGAGGAGCGTTCCAACGGTAGACGAGCGGTCTGGAGGGCTCCAAAGCTTCTCATCTCTTGAATTCCTTGTTATAGTTTCATGGTTAGGATAAAATCTGTCTCCAATCATCTTCTCAAACAGAAGCCTAGAAAAATGATTCTGCCTCACATAAGAATTCGATCGCATGGTTCAAACCCAAAAGTGTGCAAAACATAGTCCTCAAACTTTTCAAAAATTGAATTTCAACAAGCTGTAATTTTCTTCCGATACTCTCTTTTTACTTCTTATCACCCCTGTGCAATTTAATTAATCTTTAATTGCTCTGAATCTTTAAACTGGTTGGAGATTTGAAAAGTTTGTTAATAGTGTTGCTGATATCATCCTAGTAATCAAGATGAAAGTGAAGAGAATTTCCCAAATGGCATCTCCCTCCCTCCCACATAAAAGGAAAAATGATTGGAGAATAGAAAAATTATAAGTAAATTTTATCATCGACCAAGTAGAATCTCAAAAGTCAAATGAATGAAAATGACAAAAAATAAAATAAAGCTACCAAAGTGCATTTTCACTTGTGCAAATATTAAGAAAGATTCAAATTATATAGGATTTGATGTAATTATGAGAAGTCATTCATTCTCCAACATAAACTTATTAAAACCTAATAGATAAAACTACAACTTACCCAAGCCATCCTAAACACTATTGTCTTCTATTAACAAATGGTGGCGAGAGTTAATGGGCAATCACCAGTAAATATTCTCTACACGGCCCGAATTGGGCTGTGGCTAGATCTTATACCTGAACCGCCAGATCCCGGGTTAGCATGGAAAGCGGATGGCCTCGTAGAGCCTTCGACAAGTTTTAGAGAGAGAGAAGACGGCCCTGAATTGCCAATGGATTCCCCTAAGCTTAGTTCCGACATGCCAACAAGCTCGTCAACGTTAATTGGATTCTTCGAATGAACAGCTGTTGGCTTGAGCACTTCATGGGTTTCTTCTTTAACGGGCTCCGAATTGTACCCTGGCCAGAATGGGATGGACAATGGAAAGATCGGAGCAACATAAGCAGGATATACAGCAGGGTATGGGTATTGGGTGCCCTCGGGTTTAGGAAGCATGGTCTCGCCCTCGTTGGAGTTTGCAGATTCCATTGATTCACATTCTTCGTCCACAGGAAGAGGAAATGCGGTGCTGCTCTGTGCCTCGGCTTGTGGAGGGTCTACAGTGAAAAAATCTCTTGATACCACAGGATTGTCTGCTGCCTGTAAAATTATCACAAGAAAATAGAAACTAGTTAATCCTCCAAACGATCACATAAATACACAATTTCATTGTCATATTCAGTGCAATTTCTCAAGAACGTATTTTAGTTCAGTCCAAAATATTTTATTTGAACAAATCAATAAACTTGTATTGAAGCTCTTGCAGCCATTGATTAATAGGAATATGCCAATCATCTAGCATTAACGTTGCATATCATGTTAAGCAAAATCATTTTAGTGAGCTTCACCACAAAAAAATAGATAAATAAATAGATAAAATAAGAAGCATCTTTGGTAATATCAAAGCCACAAATCTTTTTCTGGCAACATATCTGGTATGCAGGACATAATATATAACAATGGGCTTATCATTCTTCCTTAGTATGGTCCAATACTATTCCATCCTCCTTACCATGCACATTGGTATCATCCTCCTTTCATACAAATATGAAAGTTAAAAAAGGAAAGCTTACTTCATCTGCCACAATGTCAAAGAGGCTGGAACGTCTTCTTCTCCGGGATATATTGCTTTGCCTGATGAAGTATTTTTGGGCATGGCTAGCCACCTGAGTAGGTGTTCTGGTTATTACATAACTACGAGCAATTCCGCGCCAGTCGCCTTTACCAAGCTTTTGCAAACCAAGCAGAAACATCCTATGCTCTTCTTCAGTCCATGGAACACCTGAAAATCAAACAAATGACTGTTTCAAACATAAAAACATAGGTAACAGATAACACGATAACTCTGAGAAGTATGCATGAAGACTGTATAATGATAGATACACCACCAACGTTCAAAAGGATGGTCAGTTTCAAAATCAGGCAATCTATTGAAACTTTGGCACAATAATTGATAAACAGAAGTTTCAACCATGCGCACTGAATCTGTATTTTTTTGATGGGGGAAACTATAGAGCTGTTGCTAAGTTTCAATCAACAGACTTCTTTTTCGTCTTAATTCTATCAAGTACTATTCAATCCTTCTTGCCAAACATGCCATCTGAGTTTTCTTGATATTTCAAGTCTACAGAACCAAAACAACTTCTCACAAGGCCAAAAACATGACCAGTTATTGAGATGAACTCAAGTTATGTACTTATTAACTCAACAAAACCTAGAAAATAATTATTTAGGTAATAAAAATAATGGATATAACAGAAGAATCACATGGCCAACTGCATTGAAAAGATGGCTGCTTAGTAATAACAAAAACTCCAAGAAACCAAACAGCACAGAAATTTTAACCAATTCATTAAAAAAAAATTGTGACTGCAACCGAGTATCTCTGTTAATACTAGATTTCTCTTTACAGAGAACTAAATCTAGTTGTAGGTTAAAAGATGCGAACCAACCAAAGGAGTGATCAGTTTTCTCCTTTGGTTTTCGCCTGTAACCCCCTAAAGAAAAAAGGCCTCTGCCTGATGTCAAGGAGTAACTATCTCATTTTGTCTTAAAGAGTTCATTTTGGCCTTGACAGCAATGGTTCCTGTTCATAGGTGTCCGTCATTTATTAAAAAAAAAAAATAGAGATATAACCATTATAACAGCAGCATAATCTTCATTACATTAAAAGCCCAATTTTTTTTTATTTTTTATGTTTAGATTTCTTCCCATCTGCAATAAACTCAAAAGAAGGTCAAATCAACAGGATTTTACAAAAAATAAAACCCCCTTTCTTGCTTTAATTCTTAGGTAGAATATCAACAGAACCAATCAATTCAAACATTCCAACGAACTTTTAAAAGACATGTATGAACAAAACACACGATCTTTGAGAAGACAGAGATACACACCCACACACATCATTTTGTATTCATGTAGATAATTGAAAAGGCATTCATATTACCCAGCAGCAATTTCTATATACGAGCCGACACACAGAGAAAGAGAAGAACAGAAAAATCACAAATCTGAGCACTTGTCCTTTTCTTTTTGGGCTGAAAATTGTATTTGCAAATTTCCAATAGAACCAAAATTCCTTAGATCCAAACTTCAATTGACAAACATCTAATATATTACAAATCAAAAATCTCTATAGCTAAACGCAATCATACATGAAAAGAAAAGAAATAAAAATTTATTAAAGTTTTAAACCTTTCTTCCTCTCGCGGCTGGAAGACGACCCGGCAACAAAGTCCTCTGAGGCATATCCATCGGCGACACCGGAACCAGATGACGGGTGGTCGGGCGTGTCGGCCGGGGAATCATGAGCGACGCCGTTTAAAGGGGTCCCACTTCCACTACCACCACCACCACCCATATAATGGGTCAAGTTACCCATACTTGCACTCTTCCGGATCGACCCATCTGTCAATCGGACCCCAAAAAGCTTCACCCCTCGATTCGGGCACGTCCGAGAATTGTGGCCGTTGTGACTGCAATGCGAGCACCTCCTTGTCATTATTGCAAAACACCCACAAATTTAATCGTATAAAAACCTCAATTATGGCAGAAAATTAGATTGAATTCAAAATGGATCGGAATCTTAATGGGGTGTTTTTACATGATCGGAAATATGGGATTTGTTCTTGATGCTTCGGTTTGTTTGTCGTTCAAAGGAAGCTACTGCTGTGTGGACACAGATATAGATATATAGATATTGTGAGGAAAATTGGCTGAAATTGTTAAGGAAAATGCTATTGGTACCTTTTATCTTACTTGCTCCTTTACACTGTGACGTGGCAAGTACCCATTAAATAAAAAAAAAAAAAAAAGAAAACAAAACAAAAAAAGAAGAAGGTGCTTTTGAATAATTTATTGATAGGAAACACGTGGTTAAAAATTAAGGAAAAGTTGTAATATTAATCTATTGAAAAATGTGCGATTGAAATGAGATCAAAACACAGTTTAAAAATACTTTTCAAAAAAAATGGGATCAAATAAGAGAAAAGCATAAAATTTACGCGTTGGGTTTGAGTTTTTATAGGTCGGGGNAAAACGTGAGAACGTGAAGCCAAACATTCCCGCGAAACCTTCCTTCCATTTTGAAGCAATCCGCTCGAAATCGTCGCCTTCATCTTTAGCAGACCTCCGGTGGAAGAAGCTTTCTTTTATCCGACTTCTTTACCGGCCATCTTCAACAGTGAACCTCCGGTGGAAGAAGCTTTGGTTGTCTCTGTCTTCAGCAAAGCTCACCCGAAATATAGGAAAAAAACATGATGGACAACAACGGTATTTCCCATCATCAATTTATTGTCAACAGTGTGCTTTAAAACCCAATGAAAATACTGAAATGAAATGCTTGATTCGGCATTTTGTCCTTAGACTGAAATGGAGGAGTTAGACAGTGGAATTTCCTTATTATTTCCTTGTGCAACTATTTTGAGGAGTTATAGGAGGTAGCATGTTCGATTGTGTGTAAAAGTATATGGAACTACTTTTTTTTTTCTTCCCAGATTTATTATATATAACAGTAATTTTAGGCACTTAACTATTTGTTTTAATGCAGGAAAGATAAATTCGGAAGAGGTGGATGATCTCATTCTGTTGGAGTTCGAAAATGACATAAATTTGGAGAGTGTCAACTTCGTGGATGGTGTAGGAGTAGACAGTGGGGATGTAGGAATAGATGGTGGGAATGTAGTAGTAGACAGTGTAGGAGTAGATGGTGAGAATATAGGAGTTGACGGTGTGATTGTGCCGGAAGTGGGTATGAAGTTCAACGATGAAAAAGAAATGTATGATTTTTACAAAAGATATGCGTACGGCGTGGGATTTCCAGTTAGGAAAAGAAATTCGCAAAAAGATGATGATGGAATTGTGAGATACGTTGTGTATACATGTAGCCGTGAAGGTGGAAGATGTCGTGCCACAAGCGGTACTTTGAAATCGCAGCCTACCATTCAGACAGGCTGCAAAGCCAGGATGACTGCATCTTCTGATGCATGTGGAACGTGGCGAATTAACACAGTCAATCTCATTCACAATCATAAAACAAGTCCTTCGAAATCTAGGTTGTATCGTTGCAATCGAGAATTGAGTGCCCATGTTAAACGACGACTTGAAGTGAACGATATGGCTGGGATTCCGTTGCACAAAAGTTTTAACTCCGCAGTCGTAGAGGCGGGAGGGTATGAGAATATGACTTGTGTGGAAAAAGACTGTCGAAACTATGTTGAACAAGTGAGGCGGTTACGGCTTGGAGAAGGAGATGCCGCGGCAATACAAGTCTATTTTTCTAACATGCAATTAAGATGCTCAGGTTTTTACTTCAGTATGGATTTAGATGAAGAATTGCGTTTGAAGAATGTTTTTTGGGCCGACAATAGGAGTAGGCAAGCATATAAGGAGTTTGGCGATGTTGTAACATTTGATACCACGTACCTAACCAATAAATACGACATGCCATTTGCTCCTTTTGTTGGAGTTAATCATCATGGACAATCTATACTCTTAGGTTGTGGGTTGGTGTCGAATGAAAATACAGAAACATTTGTATGGCTTTTCAAGACTTGGCTTCAGTGTATGCATGGTCAAGCTCCTATTGGGATTATTACCGATCAAGACAGGGCCATGCAGAATGCCATTCAGATCGTGTTCCCTAACACAAGACACAGATGGTGTTTATGGCACATATTGAAGAAGTTGCCAGAGAAATTTGGATACCACGTCGATAAGGGCGAGATATTTTCTGCTATACACGTACTGGTATATGATTCTCAAACTGTTGACGAGTTTGAAGAGGGTTGGAGAGCAATGATAGACAAATATGAGCTGCATGATAATGACTGGTTGGCAGGAATGTTTGCAAATAGAAATCGATGGGTACCTTGCTATTTAAAAAACAGCTTCTGGGCGGGAATGTCGACAACTCAGCGAAGTGAGAGTATGAATGCATTCTTCGATGGTTATGTGCACTCGAAGACGTCGCTGAAACAATTTGTTGAACAATACGAGAGAGCATTACGAAGTAAGGTAGAGAAGGAGTTTCAGGCCGACTTTAAATCAGATACACAAATGGTGCCCACTGCAACGAGGTACGAGTTGGAGAAGCAGTTTCAGAAAGTTTATACAATTCCAAAATTTCGAGAAGTTCAAGAGGAATTCATTGGAAAGGTTTATTGCGACCTTATATCTTCATCAGAGGGCTATTCGGGGACAACCTACGAGGTATTGGAAGATGTCATACTTGAACATCGAGTGAAGAAACAGAAGTTTCTCGTGACATTTGACAGAGAGCGATGTGAAATTGTTTGTAGTTGCCATTTGTTTGAGTTCCGAGGTATAGTTTGCAGGCATGCGATCGCTGTACTAATCCGTAATAATGTCACTGCATTGCCGGACACTTATGTATTACGGAGATGGAGACGAGATGTGTGTAGAGCCCACACCAAGGTAGCAGTGAATTACGATGGTTTGAGTAGCACCCCTGCCCAGTTGAGATATGATAAAATGTGCCAGGCATTTGCTTCACTCGCGGACATGGCTATAGGGAATGACGATCACACCGATAATGTACTAGAGTGGATAGAATTAAAAAAACAATCATTTGCGACGCTTTTTCCTGTTGGTGGAAGTAATGAGGTGTCCCAGCATGTATTTCAGCTTGCATCGGATGGTGGAGTATCAAAACATAAAAGTAACGTAAGTATACAGGATCCTACATGCACGAAGAGAAAAGGTGCGCCGAAGAAGCTTCGAAACAAAAGCCGGTTGGAAGGGAAGGGACGGGGAAGGGGAAGGGGACGAAAGACAGGCACGAGCACACCAAGAGAGGTTGCATCGAGCTTCAATGCACATGCTCAAGGTATGTGTTAAGAATAATTTAGTTATACATATCATTTCATGTGTTGTTGTTCATTGTAATTTATTGTTATTGTAGGATGATGGAGTCCGGTTTACTTCTATCATATGGGGGAGGCGAAGACAGTTTTGGAGAAACATCAGGCAAAAGCAATGGACGGTCAAACAATGGCTGATCAATGTATAGTCCCAGCATGTATTTTGGCAAGAAAATCTTCTTTACTGAAGTCATTTTTTGGAGCAAACTGGGTTGTATAACAATGTATTATAATGTATAACAAGTGAACTTCAGTTGATTACTGGGTTGTATGCTACTGAACTCATCTTCTATAACAATAATTCACCACTTTGGGCATTTATGCACCATTGGCTTCCATCATATATATCAGTTTTCATTTATGAGATTGTTCATTTATTATTGTTGCACACAGTTGGAAAAAACAGAGAGAAATGAAGATGCTAGACAGAGTTTTTAAATGCAAACACTATATACATTGACAGAGTTTTTAAATGCAAACACTATATACATTGGCCTAGTTCAGGCACCCAAGTGAACCCCTATTACAGTCATCAAAATGTGACATTCTTAGCAACACCACATGACACCAACACCACATGACACCAACTACACAGGACACCAACACCACATGACACCAACTACATAGGACACCAACACCACATTACACCAACACCACATTTTTCTTCATGACGCAACTATAAATGATCACACGTCTTTCTCCAATATCATTTACACACCCAACAACACTTCATACTCGTCCATCCTCGATTTCTCCATACATAATCACAAGAACATTGGTTTTGATCTTCTTCGACCGCAGCCTCCTTAACCGCATTCCAGAATTCTTCCCAGGCATCACAAGAACATTGGTTTTAATTCAGCAACCTTAGCAATACCCATTTCGTCAATAAAGCCCAAAAAATTTCAGCTTGTGATAATTTCCAAATTCCCAAGGAATGGCTCCGCCCGTGGGTGATTGTGGCTATCTCAAAAAATTGACGGCTGCCGCGGTGTGCTTGGTGTTCCGGCGACTGTGAAAGAAACCCCCTTAAAATAGTTCGAACGGTTTTCGCCTCAAATGGTTCTGCCTGGTTCGAGAAGTTTGGGGGCGAGCCAGACGAAAAATCCGCGATTTTTCTCTGGTTCGACAGGCTTGGGGTGGGTGAAATCAACAGGATGATTTTTCTCTTCGCCTCCAAGGGTTTCGCCATTTGAGAGCCATTTGAGAGAGAGTTGAAGAGAAGGCTGAGAGATGAGTGGTCGCCTAGGTTTTCGCCATTTGAGAGAGAAGGTCGTGAGATGAAGTGAGAGGAAAGGGAATGGTTGCGTAATTGGGCCGGGTCAAAAATCTTCCTTTTATTTTCAAAATGAATGCCATGTAACCGTGTAAAGGACCGTGTCAACCGGCAAGTACCCATAGCGCGATTGAATTGTTAATGTGCACAATGATATTCGAGTCAGGTGTGTACATATATGTAGGTCAAGGAGATAACTTTATTTTTTCGCTACTTAAATTTTTCACTTTCATGTAAATTTACTTATAAGTAAATAATGGTCATCATTTCCAATTAAGGGTGTATTTAATTCAAACTTGTGAAAACTTTTAGAATTAGTCCTACATAATATTCTACTAAATGGTTTACATAATTAATATTCTTAGAAAGAAAAATATTGAAAGAAACAAAAAATATGTATTAATTATTTATTTATTTATTTTTTGTGAAGTCCAAAAATCTTCAGATGAATATGAGACAAATTTTGGAATTTTATTTTTGTAATGTGCTTAAAAATTAGTACCTCAGAGACTTTTATAAAATTCTTTAAAAGTTTTAGACAATATGAATGCAATAAAATTTATACAAAATTCTAAGTGCATTTTAAAAATAATCTTTAAATATAAGATGTTATCTATTCTAAAAAGTCAATCCTTAAAATTATGCTACAAAAGACTCTATAATTAACATTTTAATTTTGAGAGTTGAGTTTGACTATCTAACTTTGGGGAGTCAAGTTCACTCTCTATAATTAAATGCATTCAAAATATTTCAATTTTCAATTGAAGAAAATATTATAATTATTTTGAAGGGAAGCTAATGAAAATGAAAAATGGAGAAAAAATAAATATTTTTTTAGAATAGCAAAATTAAGTGCTAAATATAAAGAGCATGTTGAAAGTATTTACAAATTTTTCTCTAAATTTATAGACGCTCTCTAAATTGTAGAATATGCTATTTAAAAATAGAGTCTTTTAAAGATACTATAAAAAATTTTAATTGAATACATCGTGATTTTTAGGGCATGCTTGGGAGTTTCAGAGTGCAGGTTATGAACGTTTTTAAAGTGTCAATTTTAGCGTTTATGAGTGGATTGGTTTTAAATGGTTTGAGAAGTAATTTTTAACACTGTCCAACTTATACTTGATAATTTATTATTCATGTGTTCTGGATTTTTTTTAAAGAGTAAAAATAAAAATATATCAATTAATAAAAATTTCAATTTAAAGTTTTTTATATTCATTTTTTTTCACTTCATAAGTGATATTTTTTACATATAAGTTAAAAAATTTAATAAAGTTATATATTTACTTAAAATTTTATGTTAGTGTTCTTTATTTATAAGTAGATTTCATAGTTATAATTAATTTTGTACTTTTAAATAATTTTAAGTGAATATTTTGCATATAAATAATATTTTATATTTTATAAGTGAACTTTTGTCTTATTAGTAGTATTTTTTATTTTATAAACATTTTTTACAATAAAAGTGATTTTTTACTTATAAGTAATTTTTTAATTATAATGAGTTTTTTTTTTCTTATCTTATAAGTAATATTTTATTTATAAATATTTTATTAAAATTATAATGTATTTTTTTGCTTACAAATAAATTTTAATTAATATTTTTTATTTATAAGTTAGTTTTAAAGAAAATGTTAATTAAAAATAATTATTTTATAGAGGTTGAAATTAGAAGAGAAATGAGAAACGGTCAAAATTTGTGATGGATTGAGAGAATCGGTCAAAATTACACTATATCGATTTTTGGTGATTAAACCATTTAAAACTGATGCTCCCCAAAAAATAGCAAGCACCTTTTTTTCCAACCCGTAAAAAATGATGACACCCAAAAATGATCAAAATCGGTGAAAAAAACTCACAGACAAGCCCTTGAAAACTTTTCAAAAGTTTATAAAAGTCTTGATTGAATACACAACACTTTTAGAGAATTTTAAAGAGTAATGATATCCATCCCAACTGGAATTACAAATACAGTCTAGGTAGCGTTAATGTAACATTAAATGATAGGTGAAATTAAATAAGTCATTTAATTTCACCTTTCATTAAGAACCACCTAAATTATGTTTGTAACCTCACTGAGATGAATAACATTACTCAATTTTAAAAAGTTTACATTAAATATCTCAAAACTTTTAAAATCTCAAAAAAACCTTTAAAAGTTCCAATTGAATACACCCACTTTAGATTAGACATGTACACTAGCTTAGAAAAATATATATACTAGTCTTGTCTACCTCTTTATCGAATTTCAATTCATGGCGTGTTCGGTAGAAATTAAAATTGAAAAATTAGCCGTTATTGTTGACTTTTATTAGACGAATGAGACCCAATAACGACTATATTTTCAATTTTAATTGGATTTTAATCGCTTCCAAATATACTCTCAATTTTATCTTCTTCATCCAAGTCATCTTCATGTCATCTGAGTCTTCTTCATCCAAGCTCCCTTATTTTTAACTCGAGAATTTCAAAATCCATTGGTGCAAAGGGACTTTTTAAAATTTTGATTAAGTGAACAATACAAAAATGAAAAATGCAACTCAATGAAGATCTCAATCCTGGAACTAGAGGAAGGCTGAAAAAGAGGGTGGCTCAAGCTCGATATAAATAGTTCGCAACTCTATGAAAAATATACTTTGATTTTTTATTTTTCTAAATGTCAAAAACTCTACAAATTGTTGTATATAATTTACGGGCTTGGATGATTTGGATTAGTTTGATATTTATTGGGCTCAATTTACCTTTTTATATGTTATAAATATTGACTGAACTTTGCTAGACTAATTTAGAAACAAATTTTAACACAATGCTACACATTTTG